>CAUYSK010065445.1:0-31847 GCA_963575035.1 Avahi laniger
ATTCACTCTCCACACAACAGCCACAGTGGTCTTTTGAAAAGACAAATTGAGTCATACCACTCTTCTGCTTCAAACTTTTCAACTGTCTCTTATTCTACTCATGATAAAATCCAAACTGCTTGTAAAGCTCTGCATGATCTGCATTTTGCCTTCTTTCTTAACCTCATCTCCTACCAGTTTGCCTTTGCCCCAACTCCACTGGCTAACTTTCCATTCCTGGAATGTGCTAAACTTGTTCCCACATCAGGGTCTTGACACAGACTATTCTTTAAATGGATAATCTCCCCTAATCCTTTAAATCCCAGATTATGTCATCTCTTCAAGAAAGGCTTTCCCATCTAAAGTAAATCCCTTCCTGATATTTCTTTCTATCACTCTGTTCTTGTTCTTTCTTAATATTTTGACAATATAAGTAATTTGCATGTTATTTTATTTGTTGTCTGTCTCTCTTTCTGTTTAATTTTTTTTTTTTTTTTTGAGAAACAGGATCTCATTTTGTCACCCAGGCTGGAGTGCAGTGGCATAATCATAGCTCACTGCAGCTTCGAACTCTTGGGTTCAAGCCATTCTCTCAAAGTGCTGGGATTGCAGGCATGAGCCACCACACTTGGCCTGTCTCCTCTTTTAAACTCTAAGATCTTTTTTTTTTTTTCCTGAGCCAGAATCTCACTCTGTGGCTCTGGGCAGAGTGCAGTGGTGTCATCATAGCTCACTGCAACCTCGAACTCCTGGGCTCAAGGGATCCTCCTGCCTCAGCCTCCCAAGTAGCTGGGACAACAAGTGCTCACCACCATACCCGGCTAATTTTTTGTTTCTATTTTTAGTTGGCTGGCTAATTTCTTCTATTTTTAGTAGAGATAGGATCTCACTTTTGCTCAGGCTGGTCTGAACTCCTGCCCTCAAGTGATCCTCCCACCTCAACCTCCCAGATACTAAGATTACAGGTGTGAGCCACCATGTCCAGCCAAAATTCTAAGATCTTTGAGAGAGTTTAGTGCTTTGCATACTACCATATACCCAATATTTAGCAATCAAATATTCACTAAATGATTAAAACTAGAAACAAATAAATAATAATGGTAAAACCGAAAGTTAATGGGTTTTTGGGAAAAGAGTTCCACAAATAAAGTGGCATCAGTATTCATTAGTATTAAAGCAATATGGACACAACAAGAGTTGTAAAACTGATCATTTCCTTTGATCTAGGAGGTCTACATTTGAGACTATATGCCAAGACTATAACTTGAACATTTTATTTATTTAAAGTATTCATGTATTAATAGTTTATAAAAGTTGAAAAAATGGGAAAGAACCCAAAACACGTTGGTTGGCCGTTAACACACCCTTGTTTTCATTTTCTTCCTTCAGTCTAGATAAAGTGAATTGTATGTCATTTCTATGGCAGAACCCAAGCAGATCAGCATTATTAGAAAAAAAATCAACAAGTTGTGCAAAATACAATCACCATGACTTTTAAATTCACCAGTCTCAAATGGGCAATCATATTTCCCTGAAATCCTGCAGTTTTTCTGATAAAGTTGTCATCCTACTTTCTGCAGATGGTATTTTGATATTCACCATTCTCCTTTTACCAAAGGAGCCACCATCTACAAGGCCATTTAAGCCACAAAATATGAGAGTCATTTATGAGAACTCTTTCATACCCAGTTTGTCACTAAGTTCTATTATTTCAATTTCAAAAAAATACATCTTGAATTCGTCACCTCTTTTCTATCTTCACTGCCACCACAATCAGAGCCATCATCTGGATGACTGAGATATTCTCTTAATTAGTTGTTCTATTTTCATTCTTGCCTTTCTCCAACCCATTCCCCACACAGCAAAGTGATCTATTTTTTAAAAAGCATAAAACTAATTCACATACAAAAGAATAAATAATACAGCAATTTATGAAGAAAAAGTTATGTTTTCCCTCTATGCCTTTTCAATTGCAATCCCCCCAGGTAACCAACAAACACTAAATATTTGATGTGTATGTCTTCTGGTTTTTTTTCTGTGATTCTACAGAAATGTTTTCATATATTTTTGGATTAGTTTTTTGCTTCTAAAAATTGGATTGCATTATACACAATATGTTATAATTTACTTATTTATTCTTTACCTGATATATATCACGGGCATTCCTCCAGGTCAGTATGTAGTCTTTTCTTTCTTTCTTTCTCTCTCTCTCTCTTTCTTTCTCTCTTTTTAATATAGCCATGTAATAGTCCAGAGAATGGAAGTACTGAAATTGAATTATTGATAACTTTTCCACTGATGGACACTGAGTAGCATGGTCTTTTAAAAATGTAAATCAGATCATGCCTCTTTCCTCCATAGGCTTTCAGTTTCCCATAGAATAAGAACTCTATTTCCTACCATGGCCTACAAGGCCCTGGATGATCTGGCCCTTGCCTCTCTTTAAATTCACCTCATGTCACTCCTCCCCTTGCTCACCGCAGTCCACACTCATCTTCTGGTGAGGTTTCTTATCACCTCCTGTACTTGCATATTTTCTACTCTTAACCTGGTAAAGATCTCTGAGTACCCTCCTCTCCCCCACCAACCTAAATTAGGTTCCCCTCTTATACCTGATAGCAACATCTTGTAAACACCTTCCCAGTACACATCACCAGTTGTAATCATATATAAGAAGTTATATTTATGTACTTATATTTATTCATATGTATAATTATTTAATCTCTGCCTTCTTCCACTAGGCATGATGCTCTATGAGGACACCATGTTTTGCTGACCACTGTTCTGCATCACCAGCACTGAGCACAGTGCCTAAAGGTAAAAGATGATATGTCCCACAATGAGAAATCATTAGGCAAGCTAAGTAAGAGACTTTAATGTGAATTAACTTTTAAAATTTTATGAGAATGAAGTGTTACATGGATAAGTCTATATGAAATTATACATACACACATAAATATATGAGAAATTAGTAATAGTGTAGTAAAAAGGAATACTGGCCTGAGAGGGTAGTGACTCTGTCACTAATTAGTTGGTGACCTAGGAACTGTCACTTCCTGTCAGTCTCCATCAATTAATGCTTCTCAATATAGGTGTGGCATTGCCCTCTAGTGTTGGAGATTTTAGTTATAAGTGCTAGCAAATGATGACTTGATTATATTTTCTAGAATAGTCATGCCTGAGAATTTATATATTGAGATACAACTAATTTTTTATAAATTATTTGTCTTTGTACTTTTTATATTATAAATAGGGCATTATTTTCATTTAAAACAAAATCACGTACGTAGGTATATTATCTATGAATTTCATTTTAGGCTAATAAAGGGGACGTTATGAAAATATTTATTAAAAAAAGGAGTGTTGGGTAAGATAAGTTTGCCACTGGATTAGATGATGCCTAAAATCCCTTCAAGTTTTTACTGCAATGGTTCTAGTCTTTAATAATGGAAAGAAATCTTTTTATTTTGTTCTTTTCATATTTTGAGCTATAATCCTGCCACTGCACTCCAGCCTGGACAACAGAGCAAGATCCTGTCCCTAAAAATAAAAAATAAATACATAAATAAAAGAAAGAACTGAGGGCTTCTCACTATGAGATTAAGTTCATAGATTTGAAATTGCAATCTTCCTATTCCCCTTCCCTGTTTTAAATTTTTTTATCACTTATGAAATACGATGTATTTTAACCACGTATTTTTAAAGTTGATAGCTTCTTCGCCCCTCTCCCTCACCCCAACACACCCACTAAAATGGGGACAGGGAATTTCGTCTGTTTTGCTTACCGTTGTATTCCCAATGTATGGAACAGTGCCGGGCACACAGGAGGAGCTCAACGAGTACTTGTTGTAAGAATAGGTGAAAAATACACACAATAAGCAAAAATGACCTCTTCGAGCGCCACTTGTACCAGACTTCTAGGAGGCACACGGGAGGGACCAGCAAATTTACTCATTTTTGTGATTGAGGATTCTTCAGTGTTTGTACAGACTGCGACCGCATGCTTCTATTCTTGGGCGACGTGCACACAGTTTGTGAAGCTGACGTACACACAGCTGTGCAGGCAGAACCGAACTAACAGTATTTTGCACGGAAGTCCGCATGTTCTCAAACTCACACCAACAGAAACACGTTATTGTAAGTGCATGGGTGTTCCATTCTCTTGAGCAATCTGCAAATGACAATTTAGGATATTTCCTCATAGGAGATTTTTGGTGAAGATGGGATTGAGGGTGGCGGCTCCAAACTGCGGAGAAATAGGGAAACCGGTCAACGTTCACTTTTCCCAAAACAACAAGTCTGTACTAAATCCCACCCTAGATCAAATCCCGCGCTCTTCACACCCCAAACTGCCTACACCTCCACTCCGCCCCCTTAGATACCTCTGGTGGGCGTGGCAGAGGAGGGACGTTCTCGGCTCCCCGCAAATGGATTAAGCTTGTTTCGAGTTTTGGGATTCCGCATTTCAGCAAAGGCCGAGAAAACGGAACCACTAACAAAAACCGCCGACCATATGACACTGGAGCAGCACACGCAGGCGGAGAAGGAAGCAAAACACGAAGAAAGGCAGCAATCCAGCAGCCACGTGAGGTGGACAATCCCGTCCGCCTTCGGAGTGAGGACTTCAACTCCCGGCTTGCCTCTGGGCGGTTACCCTCCGAGGACTACAACTCCCAGGGTGCTGCGGGAGCGGCTGCCGCAACCTCCCACTCAGCCGCCCGCGACTCCTCCCGCCCCTCCCCCGCCCCTCCCGGCCGGATCGGCGTGCGCCTGCGCACGGGAGGCCGGCGGAGTCTTACCCTAATGTAAGATGGTGGCCCGTCTGGCTGTGGAACCCACCGAAAGCTGAGAGTCTCTCTCTCAGCCGTAAAGGTCGGACTCGCTGAAGGAATCAGGCCCGGTTCTGAAGAGTTTTTTCGCCGACCCTCGTTCAGTGGTCTCTTGTGAGGACGCGGCAGCGCGTGGAGTCGGCTAAGGGAAAAGCGAGGCAAGGCAGGCGGGTGAGTCTATGCGAGGCTGGGCTTAGGGGAAACCCGGGGCTGACCGGCTACGAGAGAGCGGAGGCTTCGCAGGGACTGTGCAGGCCGCACCCCCCTTTCTCCCCACCCCCAGCCTCATCTTCACCCTCCTATTCCTTGGTCTTCCTCCTCCTCCTCTTCCCCCTTCTCCCCTTTACGACACGGCAGTTACCATCAGGAAAAGGGAGCGGGGCAGAAGGCAGCGCGGCGACAAGCACCGACTTTCCTTCGAGAATTTCTTTAAGTGGGGAGCCGAGGCGGCTTCTCGTTTACAGCTTTTTCCCCTACGTTTTTATAGGGGCAGGATTCTTAGGTCTCGGTTCTCCTTGTTTCCCCAGCCCCTTTCCCCCTGTCTGACGTCTTTTCCCACCGGCCTCCCTCTCCCAATACCAAAGCCATCACTTCCACTCTGACCCGTGTTGCTGCTGCCGCTCATTAATCCCACTGCTCATTGCCCACTCGTCCTGCTGCTTGTTTTTTGCTCCACTGCTACCACTCTGGAGTTAGCCTTTGCCCCTCTCTGATGCTTGCAGTCAGCCCCCAGTGTATCTGCCACACTAGAGCTTCTTCCGATTTGCAGTCTGTCTTTTAACCACATCTGTCATCTTAAAGCTGCCCCTTAAATATTTAGATTATACTGCTGCTCCTTCTAACACACCTGTTTCTCAGCCTTCGTGAGAATTGTCGGTTCCTTTCCTCTTTCCTATACAGATCCTTTCAACATACACTTCCAGAAAAAGGGATGCCCCGTGTTGGCCCTTGAAAAGTAAAGGAAGTTGGGAAGTGAATGAAGCGAGGTGTAGGATACTATTAAACGTTATTCAGGCTACTCAGGAGAGGAACGTTTTCGTTTTGCTTTCTGTGATCTGTTTGTCGATTATTCGCTCTGTAGGGACGTGGCTCCCCCCGCCTTTTCCTTTTGGACCGGTTTCACCATGCTACTAAGCTTTCTTTGCATTGCCTCTCCCCAGGACACTTAGTGTGGGCTCTGATTATATCAATAAATATTAGCCTAAGCATTTCAAAATAAGATAAATCTGGCGGACACACAAATTCATATGCGAACTCCAGAAGCAAATATAAGTGATATTTTGATTATATGTGGGATCCGTTCTATATTGAGAATTGATTTTTGACTAAGTGAATTATATTGATGTTCAGCTTAATTGATGACATTTTATTTATGGTTTGAGTGGAAATTTCCCCTCCAGTTAATATCAGATTTACTTAGTATTTTTGCATTTGGAAAGTTCTCTCTTTTGACATATTTAGGATAATAATTATCTGAATAAATTCTCTTCTCTTGAAAATCCATTATGTATGTATGCAAAAGAAAAATTGTTTTTTTTTTTTTGTGAACCTAAATTCCTCATATTTTTTCCATAGAAAAGAAGGGCTGGGAAACGAATGACAAAGCTCTGCACATATATGCATTTGGTGGAATTCACTGTCATTGTTATCTACAGTAAAAAGCAGAAACTAGAAGCAAGAGGTGGCCTATGATATCCATGTTTTGGTGAAAGCAAAATTGAAATGTAATGAATGACTAGTGGCAGAATGGGAAGAAGGAACCCTTGCTGTAATCAGACTACTGTGAGATAAAGAATTACCAGAAAAGCAAACGGGATTACATAGTTCAGATACATCTCAAGTTTAAACATAAATAAGACATTGTGTTCTTAAGATATATATAAAAATGTTTAAAGTCATGGTAACAATCTCAGGCAGCGATCTCTTATTTGCAAAAGTAATAATACCTTAAGTATAAATAAGAATACATACAGTTCCTTTTTAGTCACTTTCGCACATTGGGTTGCTGTAATTTTTATAAATTTTACCTATAGAACTTGAGGAGTCTTACATTTGGTGCTATGTTCACTTGATTGAGATAAATGGTCTGTTTTACCAAATGTAAACTAAGGTTAGAAAAGGTATTTGTAAAACTTCTTTTTTCCTTTCAGCCACTTGAGCCCCAATTTGGGGAAACTAAATAAATCTCTAGGCTTATTAGAGTGAAGCAAAAATATAGCAAATGTTGTTCTAAGTTACAACTTGAGGTTTTTAAAAAGATATTGCTTACACTTAGTTTATCAGTAGGAGTGTGTTTAATACAATTGATCTTAAACTGTAAGTTAAAAATTTTCCTTTTTTTTGTTTCGATAATACACTGGTGGAGAAGCTTTCTACTTTGAACAATCCTAACACAGGTTTAGAAACACTTGGCAGTCATACTTGGCTGAATTGTAAGCAATGTGTTCTAGGAGAGGACTGTTTGTCTGGCATAAAAGAGTAAATGATTTTAATACATCTTTTCTTTTAGAAAGGTATTTTGCCTCACTAAGTATTTTCTCAAGTAATTTTCTCCCTATGTACTTTTTTGCCTGAAGTCATCGAATTCTTAGTTTCAGCCCTCTGAAGTCAAAATGATTTTACGTTGGGATTTTTGGTATGATTAAAGAAGATACCTAAAGTTCTGTAACATTGTAATAGGAAAAAGGGAACTGAGATTTCTAAATATTTTTGTATGATTTAAGTTTTTAGATATAACATTATGAACATTCCAGCTTCATACTTTCAGAGTTTCTTTTGATAATTGGAATACTTTCTGCCAGTTTCAATAGGTGACTTCTTCAGATGAATAGCTTATTCTATAAGGTTTTGAACATGAATCACTTAAAATTGGCTTATTACAAAATTTGTTGTCAGAAAGTTATGAAGACAAATCCTTTGTTAGTTTGAAACAATTATAATCAAATGGCAAACTACAGGAAAATAAAAGTATTTTGTAATGCCCTTCAACTTCAGTCTAAATGGGAGTACTAGCGATAACTTGCAATTCTTTACTCTGTAAAAGAAAGAAGGTGTTGCCTAAGGATGAACTCCTAGCTTTAGGGGAGTTTTTTGTTGTGTTTTGTTTTTTTTTTAAAGTTTTTATGTGCTTTAAGAGAATGAAAAAATACCTTCTCAGTTTAAGCAGTTTGGTTTTAGAAATTTTGCCTTTCTCCTTCTCCCTACTCCCGGTTTTAAAATGAAGCTATACTTTTCATTTTAATAAATTTTTTATGTGACTGCAGATAATATTTGATTCAATATATTTAAAATCAGTGTTATTGTTTTTATAGACTATTTAAGTAAAATAGTTTGAATTTGTGAAAACTTCAGCCTCTGCTGAAATTGAGTTAGGTCTCTGTCAGTAACTATAGTGCTTCCTTGACTTTTTGTGAGGGAATTACATTCAGCTCAGTTGGTTCCGAAGAAAACAGTAGGGAAATAGGTTATAGAAATTTTTGCTGTTCTAGAAACAGTATAACTAGAATGTACCACATACTTTTCTCAAAGGATTTCTTAATCTAAATGGAACTTGTAAATGGTTTTCATCCCACTGGAATAGCATGTATTGGGTAAAACTTCTTTAACACATTCTGAGATTTTATAAATTTTGTGTTACCTCAAAGATAGTAGGAAAATCGGCAAATACTCATTCTTGAGTAAAATATGACAATATCCCTGATATTTTAAAGATTCTAATATACATTTTTCTATAAGTTGAGAGAATACAAATTATAAAGATAGCATAATTGACTCAGTTATTTTTGTGATGCAAAGGAAAAAGATAAATGGGATTTTTTAATCTCTTATTTAACAGTTTTTTAAAAGAACTTTTTTCAAAATTGTTTTCAATCTTGTTACGTGGCCTTCATTAGAAAAGATTGTGTGGTGTCAATGTCAACTTTTCCAAATTTAGTATAATCTAGTGAGTTCTGTTATACATTTCTTTTTATATTATTTTTTAATCATAAAGTTATTTATAAAAAAAATTTCAGCACAATTTTGGTCTCCTAGATTTTAGTAGCATGTTTTTCTTTTATCAGAAGAGGGAAATTACATGCTATTTTTAAAAAAGATGATTACTTTTACTTGCTAGGAAAACCCAATTTTAAAGATACATGTACAAGGGAGTGTGAGTATTAGTTTATTTTTTTTCCTAAGAAGTTTATTTAGGAGTATGGTTTCTTTATTATTAAACTCTATTTATACCAGAGGGTTGTCCCGTTTTAAACTTTAATTGCATTGGGTGATGGGCACATGATGTATTGCTATTAGGATAAGCCTTCCTATTTGTATAGGTGTATATGTAAGATATTTGTTAAAAAACAAAATTTTTTTTAGTTACAGTTACTAAATCTCTCCTCTTGAATATTTAAAACAATTACGAAGTAGAGTTGGAAATCAAAATAATCAAAATTTGCTTGTATAGATGCCCAAAACCAGTTTGGAAAAAATGTCAAGGCAAAAAACCAGTGTAATTAGAAGGATAAAATGTTTTCACTTAAAAATAGTAGGTGTTGCATTACTGCTTTTGGAAGGAATTAGTGAATGATGTTGTAGGCAAAATAGTATTGAATTTTGAAAAGCAGTTATAAACTGAAATTTCAAAGGGGGAGCATTCCTTAACAGCAACAAACAGATAAAATGTAATTAAGCCAAATATCTGAAATTTTTTAAGCATATTTTTCAATCCTTGGAATAAAGTGGAAGTGCTAATTTTTCTAATTATTTAGGAACCTATTCATTCCCTATTAGGGCATCAGATGTCTTCAGATTGCATATTTCTGGAAATAACATTGGCCGATTTAGGTTATTGAACATCGGTTATAGGAACTTTTTCTCCTTCTTTTCCCCTTATTTCTGCCTCCCATATTTTGCCTATGATTTTTTCCTGATGTTTTTTTATTTTCAGCAATTATTTGGGTGGACCCTCTTGTGAATGGTATAATTGAGTGAAAATGTGTAAGATAAACAATGCTGCTTTTGGTGGTAAGATTAATTTCCTTTTGATGGAGATCACCTTCATTTTGATTATATTTTTTCCTCTACTTATTTTTATTAATTCTTCAGTGAGAATTAGGATGCTGCAAGTTTCCTGTCAAATTAAATCTTTCCAGGAAGCTTTTTTTACTCTCAGTGGGGATCTAGGTATTTGTTGAGTGAAGAAAGTGTTATAATGTGTTTTGGTTTTGTAGTTTAAAATGAAGACATTATCAGTACTTTTTTCAAAAAGAAACTCTTTGTGAAAATTTTTAAACAAGTACAAAAGTAGATATGAACAGCCATGTAGCTGTCACTCGGCTTCAAAGATTATTAACTCATAGCCAATTTGGTTTCAACTACACCCCCATTCACTTTACCTCTCCTCCCCTTACTCTTTGCTCTGCATTATTTTGAAAAAAATTCTAGTCATCACATTATTTCGTTTGTACTAGGACTCTTTGCATAATAAAATACCTTAATTTTTTTAATCAGGATTATTCAGTCAGCTTTTTTCAAATAGTCTTTGAGTGTTTATTATAGACTCACTTCTTAGAAAATGGTACAGCCTCTTCTTAGAGTTTATTATCTTGTCAGGAACACTTTCATAGTGATGTAGCTATTATATTATTATGAGATAATATATTCATATAATAATACAAATGATTTGTGCTACATACAGTCTGGGTCCAGGATGTTAGTGTGAGGATATCTTCAACGTTCTAGGAGTGAGGTTTCCTAGAGAAAGTAGGGCTTGAATAAAGAATATGTACTATTTTTATAGACAAGCATCTCCAGGAGAACATCTCATACATTCTATGTAGGGGATGGAAGCATATCTTCATCCATTTTATGCTGCTGTATAACAGAATACCACAGACTGGGTTATTTGTAGTGAACAGACATTTATTTGGCTCACAATTCGTGAGACTGGCAAGTCCAAGAGTGTGGTGCCAGCATCTAGTGAGGGCCTTCGTGCTGTGTCATGGCGGAAGGCAGAAAGCAAGAGAGGATAAGAGAGTAAGAGCAGAGGGGGCCAAACTTGATTTTTATCAGGAACCCACTCTCACAATATGGCATTATTATGGCTTGCAGAGTCCTCATGGCCTAATTACCTCTTAATGGTCTTACCTCTTAATACTGTCACAATGGCAATTACATTTCCATATGAGTTTTGGAGGGGACAGTCAGTCCATAGTAAAGCATGAGCAAACACTTGGTGGTGGGACCAGCATGATGTGAGATGGATTTAAGGAAACTACTCTCAGTGGAATAAAGTTAATTTCTGGGAATGGTAACATAAATTTGTATAAGTAGGGTAGAGCTAGATTATGAAAGGTGTTCAATGTCAGGTTGAATTTAATCTGCTAAACAATAAAGAGCCTGTAGAGGTTGGTAGAGGGCAGGAGATAACAGGATGAAAGTGTTTTAGAAAGACTGCGCTTTCAGTAGTGTGCAGCATATTTTGGGGCTAAAAGTTGAATTTTGTTTGAAAAATTAGAGACCAAACCACTGGGATAAGGGACTGTTCTGAGAGATATTAGGGTGGAAATTCGACAGGATTTGGCAGCTAATTGATTCCATCTTCTCTTGAGTCCCTTTTGCCCTAAAGTGACACGAATGTTTTGGAGAATAGAGAACTGAGGAAATGTGGTTTATTTGTCTTTAATAGTAAACTGCAGTTTGTTATCCATGCCCAGCTTTTGGACAGGAAATGATACGTGATTACCCAAATAACAACCTCAAAATATTTCAGTAAAAAGATCCACCAGTGTTTTTGAATGATTTGAGAAATTCATTCACTGGAGAAAAACACCTTGCTTGGAAAATAAACATTATCTCTATAATGTGATAGTAAGAGATGGAACATATTTCATTTGTAAAAGAGAAATTTATGCCTCATCTGCTTTCTATGTATATATTAGTTTAGAAGGGGTATTTGGAGATTTCTTTTATATGAATAGCTATAACCAGCAAATATTATAGGATATCTTTAAATTTTAATAATGGCCCGATTACAGCAGAAGAAATGGCAGAAAATTCTGATGAAGTAGGGCATTAAATATGGCCAGCTCCAAGCTCCCTTAAGGACAGAGAAGATCAGGTCAGCAGGCCGAAGGAGAATGACTGTAGGGATATTGTGAAATGAAAATTTATTCTTTGATTTACTTGGATATACTTTGTTTTACAAAGGTAATATTAAGACAGATCTGGTGAACATCAGCAATATTTGATTTGTTTTGGTTGGATTTTTTTTTTTTTAAGTTCAAAGACCCTTGAAGTTATTCTTTGTTTTCATGTGTTGATCCCGTCATTAAGCCAGCTTTCTGCACCTGTTGTGTATTTCTGGGTAGCATGCTTTGTTTTGTGAAAGAAAATTTCACATTTTATTTTTTTTATTTATTTATTTTGAGACAGAGTCTCACTCTGTTGCCCGGGCTAGAGTGCCTTGGTGTCAGCCTAGCTCACAACAACCTCAAACTCCTGGACTCAAGAGATCCTCCTGCCTCAGCCTCCCAAGTAGCTGGGACTACAGGCATGCACCACACCATGCTCGGCTAAGTTTTTCTGTATATTTTTAGTTGTCCAGCTACTTTCTTTCTATTTTTAGTAGAGTCAGGGTCTCACTCTTGCTCAGGCTGGTCTTGAACTACTGACCTTGACCAAACCTCCTGCCCTGGCCTCCCAGAGTGCTAGGATTGCAGGCGTGAGCCACCATGCCTGGCCACATTTTATTTTAAAGCTGGGAAAGAAAGTAGGTTTCTTGCTTCTGGCTTTGCAAGTAAATGGTAGATGAATAATACACTGTTGCTACTTACTCTCTTCCTGCTTCCTTCAGTATCAGATATTCCTCCTCTACTGAATTTAGCATATGGATCTCAAAGATTCTCACAGTTGAGTCTGAAAACATCTCAAGCTCAGGGTGTTTACAATTTAAAAGTTAAACTGATCTTAATTTTACCAATCATTTTCTTTCCTCTTATTGTAAAAGGGAATAATGCCATGGACCTTTTTGGTACTGGGGAAATAATAATGATAAAGATGATGATGCAGTATAGTACATGATTGGGAAAGAATCTTTTTTTCATTGACAATCCCCTCTATCGTTAGACCTCCTTAATTCTTGTAATGTGGTAAAACTATTTTTGACATATTTTTACTACTGTGTTTAACTGGTCATGTGTGCTATCAGAGTAGAAAGCTATTGCCTTCTCCTTGGGAGTTTACTTTAACAGAGGCTTTAATGTGTTAATTTTGGATTTGAGTTGAGATCTTTGTGCAGGATAATCTTTTTTTTTTTCTTTTATTATTTCTTTTTCTTCTTTTTTTTATGCAACAACCCATTCCAAATGCAGGAGAATCTTGAGAAGGATTATATATCCTTCTCATTGCCCCGAGTGTTTTTAGAAGGGAAGTAAATATCAAATATGGACTATAGGGGAACCTTAACATTTGAGAATATCTTCAGTGGTAGCTGCCAATATAGTCTTTTTCCCAAAAAGTTTGTATTTAGTCTCTTACAAGTACAGAATCACTTACAAGTGTCACAGTAGGTTGCAGTGGATGAGAGGGAGAAGAAAATGGCTCCCTCCCTCATATCTCTTCCACATATTTTGAGAATAAGAGACTAATTTGAAATAATCTCAAATTATTAATAGTTTATGTATTTTTTATTCATACAGTGCTTGGGAAGAAGTTGGTTTTTGTGAGCGGCTTTAGGATGCCATGGATAGCCAGGAGGGTAGGTGCATTATATACTCAGGAAAAGGGAAGAAAGGCAGAAAGTAAAGTGGGAAGACTTCACATTCTAATAGTAGCTACTATGCATTTTTGCCTAAGACATTGATGGCATTGTTCCTTTGCTACCTTTAGCCATATATTTGTTTCCTTTTCTAACTTAGGCTGTCATTACTAGTTGGAAAGGCTACCGTCTTTTGCCTTTTCCAAACCAAACTGGTGTCCCTGGTTTGTGCATTTTAATCTCTCCATCTCAAAACCTGACAAACGCATGTGTTTTCTCTGCCAAAAGGGAAGGGGAAACTGGAAGGAGACGAAAAATGATAGTGTGGTACTCCTCAAATGCTCATATGTTAGGATTGTTTTATACAACAGCTTCTGCCTTTCAATTTTAATTTTATGTAATCAATTATAAAATAACTTCATAAATTCTCAATGTGTCCTTAGAAACCTTTTAAAAGGTCCTTTAGCCATAGAAATAGTGATAACTTGAAGAGGACCTGTGTAAGTTAAATGCTTAGTGGTAGTTTTGGGGAATGTTTTTGCTTCTACTAAAATCTTTTCTGTCATGCTGGACCTAGTTCTAGATGTGAATTTTGTTTGCACAAAGTAAAGCTGGTAGTCTTACTTTAAGGTAGATACCTCAAATATTGTATTTAAATCTGTTTTCATCTTGATGAAAGAAAGGATGACAGTAAAATACTTTAATGTATGCATGCTAACAAAAGAACATTAGTTAGTCCTGGGACATTATATAGTCTTTTGTCATGCCTACCAAATATTTTCAGCAGCTTTGGGAACCTCTGAATAATTTACAGTATATTTCTGTTCATAGATTGTGTTTTTTCTTCTATACTGTTAAATTCTGTATTTTAACAAACTTGACATATTATTTGTTTTTGTTTTGGGGGGTTTTTTTTTTGAGACAGAGTCTCGCTCTGTTGCCCAGCTAGAGTGTAGTGATGTCATCATAACTCACTGCAACTTCAAACTCCTGGGCTCAAACGATCCTCCTGCCTTAACCTCCCTAGTAGCTGGGACTGCAGACACATGCCACCATGCCCAGCTAGGTTTTCTATTTTTTGTAGAGACCAGCCTCTTGCTGAGGCTGGTCTTGAACTCCTGAGCTCAAGCGATCCTCTCACCACAGCTTCCCAAAATGCTAGAATTACAGGTATGAGCCACTGCCCCCTGCCGGGCCGAAACTTGACAAATTAAAGCAAATACTACTCTTCATTATTTGGAATAAAGGATAACTTAACACATTAACTGCTCTGCTAGTTTTGAGCCCGGGGCCTTGTGAAGCAAAACCTGGGCAAAGCCCTGCAGTTGGTTCATGAAAATCTTACTTGTTGATGTTTTTGTTACAATTAACATTGATAAATTAATTCTAAAAATGTGGATTATACGAATAGAAGTCAATAAATTTCATTTTTCATTAAATTAGAAAAGGTGGTTTTGTTTTTGAAGTTTTTATTCTATTTTCATAATAAAACACCATGGCCCCCAAGGAAAAAAATTTTTTTTTCTAGTGTGATAGGCTATGTGTTAAATGACTTTATGGTTGAACATAGTTTTCATTAGCCTATAGTTTTCAGTTTCAGCTTTGAAGTTGTCTTGTTTTTATTACTTCTGGGAGTATGCAATGTAGTATGGAACCAGACTTACTAAGTGTGAATCTTGGCTCTGCTGCTTACTATCTGTGAGACACAGGGCAAGTTGCTTTACCCTTTTTGGGCCTCAGCATCTTCATTTATAAAATGAAGATACTGAGCTTGTGGTATGGAAAAATGAGTTAATGTATATAAAGTGCTTGGAATAGTATTTGACACCTAGTAAACCCTGTATAATTGTTTGCTATTATTATACAGTTGAAGGAATCAAAAAGCATTCACTTTTTTTAAAGACTTATCTTTTAATTCAGTATATTTTTGTGTGTATGTGTAGGTACTAGACATATGTTTTCAGTAGTTATTTGACTAGGTAGAAATATAAGCAATATGTTTGCAGGGTTAATCAAAGGACTGGCCTTCATGAAATTCTTTTGAATCAGAGAGTAATGGAAAATGAACCTGGGTAGATAGAATAGAAAATGATTATTGAGTGTTTTGAACACAGGCAGAAAAATTTAGATGTGATTAGTATGAGGGGAATCATTGCAAGGTGTTTTTTTTTGTTTGTTTGTTTGTTTTTGACTCAGAGGAGTGATATGTTTAAATAGTGTTTAGGGGAAGATAGTTTTGAATGTCCTTGGTAGCATAGAATTATTTGACTTTTTATGGACAGAGGAGTTTTTTGGTCTGTTTTGTTTACTCGTTTGTCTAAAATGACCCAAACAGTACCTGGTTGATAGTAGGTATTCAATAAATGTTTATTGATAAACCTTAAAGGAAACTGTGAGATAACATAGAGAAGTGCAATGGAGTCAGACTTCTGGGGTTTGTACTTTTCAGGGGTAAAAGTGGAAAAGGAACAATTCGAGAGGTAGAGTAAGATGGAAAAAGTTTAAGTTTTGGAAAACAAAGGAAAGATTTTCCGGGAGAGAGGTCAAGTGCATAGGACGATCCAGGATAGTGTGACTTCTAGGTAGCCAAGAAAGTTTCAAGAAAAAGGAAAAAGGTCGACATAATCCAATACAGCATTCAAGGAGAATGAGAATAGAGAGAGAATTCTTTGGCTTGGTGGTGTGATGATCACTGACCATATCTCAGCAATTTCAGTAGACTGGGAATGGGAATGTAAATCAGATTGGGGGGACATTAGGGTAAGCAAAGACTGTGATAAAAACTATTCAGTCAAGAGAATGACCGTAAAAATGGCAAGAAAACATTATAATAGCAGCATTCATAGTTATTGTATGTGTATTATAGGAGATTCTGTTTATTAAACGATGAGACTACTTGAGGCAGTTTGTGCTGAATATTCTTAAATTTCATGCTAGAGAAGATGTATTATTACACATGTTGCTTCAGGGCTCTGCCACTTGCTAATTAGGTGATCTTGGGAAAATTGGCTTCATCTTTTTGTGCCTCAGTTTTTTCCCTTGTAAAGTGGTGGCAAAAGGAACACCTATCTCATAGGTCTGATGTGAGGATTAAATTATTGAATCTTTTAGAAACACTTAGAACAGTGCTTGGTATGTGGTAAATGTTAGATAAATGTTAGCTATTATTATCAGCCACTGCCGAAGTAAGGTAGAGTAGGATTGGTGGCTTGAAAAGAAGAAATAGAAAAAAAAATAAATTAATAAAATTATTGCTAATAGTGGCAAGACTGAGTGGAAAGGCCTTAGGGCCTTTTCTCTGGGCCATTTCCCCTGCCTAGAGAATACTTTCCAAATATCTGCATAACCTATCTCAGCTCCCTCAGACCTTTGTTCATAATAAATCCCCTTTTCAATAAGGCTTTACCCTATTTATATGCAGTTGGATTTCAGGCCTTTTTCCTCCAATATTTACACTGTTTTACTTTTTTCTATAACACTTATCTTCTAACATATCATGTAATTCACATATATACTGTTTGTTGTTGATCTCTCTCCGCTATGGCAGGGATGTTTGATTTGGTCCCTGAATAGTACTTGGCACGTAATAGATGCTCAATATGTGCTGGTTGGGTGAATAAGTTAATCTATCATTGAAGTGGGATAGACGGAGAAACGCGTTCATATGCTGGCGGTGATACTTTTTATTTTTAGAGAAGAGCCAGTTTTTTGAGATTGGTGGACACTACATAGAAGTTTACCTTCTCAAAGACTTTTCCTTTTTCTCAGATGAATTTTCTGAGTTCATTTTGGTATAGGTTTTCCTGGAAATCACTTGGAATTTAGCTGAGGAAAGGAAAGTGTAAAATGGATCTTTTTTGCCACAATAATTATTTTACATCTGATTAATTAATAAAAGCTTATCTTTGAGTGCTTATTAGATGCTAGGCACTTTTCTAACCTCTTTGTTATTATTGTTCTATAACAACCTTACAGGTACATTACAGTTTACTTGCAAGCGTCATCAAGCCTTTTGCACTGAGACCAAGAGCATGCTTTCCCAAACTGTTGCCTTCCATTAACAGAGAGCTTCAGATACCACTTTCCTCCCTCCAACATTCATGGCCTTGACACCACTACTTCCATTAGTCCATCAGGACTAACCTCCTTTATCTCTTTTTTATGTCAGTTACTACCAGTCTCCCTTGTGACACTCATGTCTCCTGCTTTAATCCCCAAAAGGTTCTGTGTATTTCCTATCTTTTCTGTCCTCTCCAACTCTTCAAATCTTGTCATTGTGCAACTCAGTGGAATTCACAGTTTATTACCAGCAAAATTTCCTGTGTCCTTGTTTTTCTTTTCTCTGAACATTTCCTCTATGTTGTACTGTTCTGAGGACACTGCTTTACCTTGGCTTTCTTATATGTTGGCAATTAATTTTTTTGTTTTTTTCTGATATGCTATTAAGGATCAGCAGGGAGTCCCATGCACTGAGATGTAAAACTACCTTTCCTGGCCAGGTGCAGTGGTACGCTCCTGTAGTCCCAGCTACTTGAGAGGTTGAGGCAGGAGGATCCCTTGATCCAAGGAGTTTGAGGCTAGCCTGGGCAACATGACGAGACTGTCTTTAAAAACAGACAAACAAACAAAACTACGTTTCTTTACTCTGACCTTCTTCATTGAACAGGACTCAAGAGGGAGCCTGGTTCCATTGAGCCTGGAGATGGGGCATATGTCCATTATTCACTTTTCCCTAAAACTTGTCTGTTAACAGATTCTATTGTTTATAAACCCTCATGTTTGTTGGTATCTGCTGCACCCTGGGTTACTCCTTTTCTTTTCTTGACTAATTTAGCTCCTAGCTCACTGTCATTCTTGTTAACAGTATGTCTTTTAATTCTTGGTAATTTCCATATATACCATTTATGGTCCTTCTAATACTATGGCCTCTTAAGTTCTAAAAGTTCTCTTCTCTAATGATCTTGCTCTCCAGCCTATCTCAGCCACTCCATAGTCATATCTTATAGCTTATTATTACCAATAACTTGAACCTCTTCATGATTTTTATTTATTACAACTCCCTGTCTGACCACTATCTTTCTAGTTGGTATCCCAACTCAACAATCCTTTACTGTCATTGAGACCCTCAGTCCACTGATTCTAGCCCTTTTCACTGTCTCTTGCCCCCTCGATTTCCTTTCTTCCCTGCTTACCTAGTGTAATTCTATGACCAGTCATACTCATTCCCTTTCATATATCCTCAGCTCCCGTGCTCCTTTCTTGCTTCTTCATACTTACTTGGCAAAATCTCAATCTTAGTTAAATCAGCTCTCTGAGTACTTCATGTCATACCTGTACAGCTGAAAGTGACTGAAGAAAAACACAAATATGGTGACTACTTTCACTGTAAATTCAAGGTAAGAAACCTCAGGTGACTCCTGACATTGTCTGACAGTATTCTATTTCCTTAGTCCATTAAGTCTCCCCTCTGCTAGATGACTTAGTTTATACCTTTGCCTTTCTCCTCACACTTCCAAGCCTCCCCCTCAGATTCACTCTCAGTTGATGGACCTGCTTTCCGCTTCACTGTAAAATAGACGCAGTCAGAAGAGCACTTACAGACTCCCACTGCTAAGTCTGTATACCGACTGCATCCGTACTCATAGACCTTGCTTCTTTTGTGTTGCTGTAGATGAACTGTTTCTATTTCTATTAATAATTCCAGTTCCTCTGTTTAATGAATTAGATCTCATCCCTTTTTGTTTACTCTGGACATCGTCTTAGCCATTCTCCTTTCTCTCTGTACATCATTGGTTCTTCTCTTCTGGATCATTCCCATCAACATACAAACATGCTGTTATTTTTTTCATCTTAAAAATGTCTTCCCTAGATTATTCTTTCTTGCTCTTCTCTATTTCCTCTGCAGAACCCCTTAAAGATTGTCTAAGTGTACTTGTTCTGATTTCCTTCTCATGTTCTCTCTGAAAGTCTATTCCAATCATGTTTTTGCCCATACCACTATATGAAGATTGTTTTTGTTCAGGTCTCAGTGTCATTTAATGATGACATTGTGGCCCCTTTTGTTATGACAGAGGGATCCATTTGTTGTTCTGTGGCGAACGTGTCTTGCTCTTACACTGGAAACCCATATCTTGCTCTTGCTCTGTAAACCTGTCTTGTCCTTCCTCAGTACACTTCATTTCACGCTTGTAAAAAAAATGACATTGCTAAATCTGGTAGTTCTCTGTCTCTATTTTGCATAATCAGTCTACACTTGACAAAGTTATTTTCTCCTTATCTTTGATATACTTGTTTAACTTGCGTTTTAGGATAGCACATTACCTCGGTTTCCCACAAAACTCATTGACTGCTCCTTCTTAGTCTGTCTTAGTAGATCCTCCTCTTTGCCTACCTCTGAACATTGAAATATCCCAAGGCTCAGTCTTTGGTTATCTCCTCTATCTGCACTCACTCTCTTGGTGATCTCTGTAAGTTTGATGACTTTGAATACCTTTTCTCAAATTTATTTCTCCAGCCCAGATCTTTCTCCCTCCTTTCCTCCCCCCCCCTCTTTTTTTTCTCCTGAGACAAAGTCTGGCTTTGTTCCCCGGGCTAGAGTGCCTTGATGTCAGCCTAGCTCTCAGCAACCTCAGACTCTTGGGCTCAAGCAATCTTCCTGCCTTAGCCTCCTTAGTAGCTGGGACTACAGGTGCTCGCCACGATGCCGGGCTAATTTTTTCTATTTTTAGTAGAGCTGGGGTCTTGCTCTTGCTCAGGCTGGTCTCAAACTCCTGAGCTCAAGCAATCCTCCCACCTTGGCCTCCCAGAGTGCTAGGATTACAGGCGTGAGCCACCATGCCCAGCCCCCCAGATCTCTCTCTTGAACTCCAGATTTGTATATCCAATTGCCTATGTACTGTCTCCACTTGAGTGACTATTAAACATCTCAAATTCAACATGTCTAAAATGGAATTCTTGCTTTTCATTCCCAAACTTGCCCTTTCATTCTGTGTACCGCATAACTTTCCTCATGTGAGTTGTTCGTAGCTTCCAGTTGCTCAGGCCAGAAACCTTGGAGTCATCCTTGACTCTCTTGCTCTCACATCTCGCATTCATTCCATCAGGAAGTTGTTGGCTCTACCTTCAAAACATATCCAGAATTCAGCCGGTTTTCACCATCTCCACAGCCACTGTCATCTCTTGCTAGGTTATTGCAGCAGCCTTCTAACAGGTTTTCCTGCTTCCACCCTTGGTCTCTTAGTACAGCGGTCAGAATGATCCTTTGAAAACGTAAATCAGATGGCAAGAGATTTTGTACCACTTTTAGGAAATTTTATAATATGTTGATAAGATCAGAGATTGTTGTAGTTATTTTACTAAATTACATTGGCCCTGAAGGTACATTTAACGTAGAATTTGAGTATGCTTGTATGTATGGGAGGGGAAAGAGTGTTCAGGGATGGTTTATGGCCTCCCTTTTTTTCCCTCACTAATGAGTCCCTTTCCCACCCTATGCACAAAAAGACACCTATATTCCTGAGGAAACTGGAAAGAGAAGGTCTTAGTTGGTTGCTATTCCTGAAGGTTGCTTTAAATGGAATACTGGACCGCCCTTTCTTAATAGAGGACTTTTACTTCCTTACTACCTGTAATCTCCTTTAGCAGCACTTTGGCTTTCCCCCCAGCCCCTGCCAAGCTTAGCATCCTCTCTCTATACCTGCCCTGTTTTCCCATACTCGCAGATGGAAACATATTTCTTAGGACTTTTGGCTCTATCTGAATTAGTATTTTATAATCTAAACTCTGTTCTGATATCCTGAAACCCATTCTTATGGTTTCTATGTGAGTTGGTTTTATTTTTGTTAATAATGTTTCCAAGAAAATGATACTGGACGTGATAGTGAAAAGGAAGTTGATACAAATAGGTGAAGAAGAAATCATGTGTGAAATTGTGGGAAAAATGAAAGATATTTTTATTGGGCACTTTGAATGTACTTGTCATAAGCTAATAATGCTAATGATTTCTAGAGGGGTTATACTACGTATAAAGAACCTTGAAGATTGGTTGGCAAAAAAGAACTTCACAGTTCATTTCTTTTATCTCTTTACATTCTTTTCTCTGAAGGCAAATGTTCTCTAATCAGTTTTCCTTTGATTCTCTTTCAGAGAGCACTCATATACTGGGATCAACAATCATATCACTATTATAGTATTGTATATACGTTACTATTAATTTCAGATTTTTTTCAGATTATAACACTTAATTTCTTGGTCTGAAGGTAGACATATGCCTGTTTCCTCAAGCTGTTTCCCAGACCTTTGTTGTCCAGTGTGATACTCACTGGCCACGTAGTGCCTACTGAACACGTAAAATGTAGATAGTCTGAATTGAAATATGTGTTAAGTAGAAAATATACACTGGAGTTAGAATCCTTAGTAACAACAACGACAACAAAGAGTATAAAATTTCTCTTTAGTATCGTTAGTAGTTTTTTAATATGGATTACATATTGAGCTAATAATATTTTGGATGTGTTGGCTTAAATAAAATTAATTTTACTTTTTTCTTAATGTGGCTAGTAGAAAATACTGAATTATGTATACAGTTTGCATTATAGTTTTCTTAGACAGTACTGTCTTAAACTTATCTTTCTCTTTTGCCCTAACATTTGTGGAGCTATTTTAACTCAGTTAATGATCCATTATATATTCACTAAAAATGATTTTAATATTTTGTATTATAAAATAATTTTTTTCTTTAAGTGAATAACTTATGTTTTTGTCCGTTTAGTATTAACTGTCTCGAACCTTGAGTTTTCTTTATTTTTTTTAAAAACCATTTGACTTTTGCTATATTTTATCCATGGTACAAAATAAGCATAATTTATTCTTTCTTTATATTACCTGGAAGAATTTTGAAGAGGGAATTTAAAATCAAAAGTATCAGAGTTGATCTTTTCTATACTTCACTTCTTAATATTAGGACTATTCATAGTACATTTTATAATTCCTCCATTATTAGCATACAATTTTAAAATTTAAAGGCAGATTTTATCTGGTAAAAAAGAAAATGGATTGGCATTTTACATATGAGGAAAGAGATTTTGTCTGCTTGAACATACAACCCAGCAAACAAATTTAAAAAAAAAACAAAAACAAAATCAAAAAAACCCTGCACTGACTGATTCTGCTGTCACACATTTTATAAACTGTTATACACTTGGACCCTAACAGCCATTACTTTTGGATTTCCCCCCCACCCCACCTCATGTTATGGTACTTCAGAGATCTATGGGTTTTTTAATATTAACTGTTTTTAAAAAAAATCTTTTGAAAAAAAGATTTATGTAGAGTTCAATGAATGCTTTTTAGGGTTAAGTCTTCAATGTGTTTAAAACCAAGTGGAATGTGTGTAGCTCAAATCTGGGTAGTTTTTAAGTGAACAACTGATTACTGAGTAGCTGAAGATTATTTAAGGAGAGATGTTGACTTTTGAGCTCCAAAGTATATTTCAAGAGTAATCCATGAGATAATTACCATCAGTGTACTAACAAAAAATGCCTTTGTTAGGCATTTGCAAATAATTTATTTACTGAGGAACTGTTATTTTTACTGTTTTTACTCACTCAATGAGTCAGTACCAACTTAGGTATGGAAAATTTTATAAAAGCACATTCGTAAGAGTATATGTGCAGTCAAAAAGTTTGGGCCAATAAGTTTAATTTTTTTTTATGATTAGAATTGAGAAAAAGATGGGTTTTATAAACTAGGGCAATTAGGGCAAATGGAGATATCTAGGGCAGAAAAAATAGAGGTAATATAGCTAATAGGAATTAGGGGAAGTAAGAAGATAAGTGAGGTCACAAAAGTTCACATTCTTGGATGCTCAGTAGAAGGATAACCTTGATAGACTAAAACAAAAATTTTGCCACTTATCTGTTTTCTGGATCTTAGTACTCTATTTGCCTTTTTGGTTCTTTTAAGCTTTGAGGATAGGCCTGATTTCTGTTGGCTATGCAGGATTATGGGATATGGAGTGATCCATAAGAGTAATTTCTGAGTCTATATTGTGGATGTTAATTCTTTGATCCTTCTTATTGCTGAATCGTATTCCATGGTGTGCCTGTACCACAGTTGAACTATTTACTTGTGTTTTTCTTTTTAATTAAAAAATTTTTTTTCTTTATTCAAGATGCTACATACAATTTTTTTTTAAGAGGATCCTGCTCTGTCACTGCTGGAGTGCAGTGACACGATCATAGCTCACTGTACCCTCAAACTCTTAGGCTCAAGTGAAGCGATCCTCCCTCCTTAGCCTTCTGAGTAGGTGGGACTACTGGCACATGCCACCACACCTGGCTATTTTTTTAAGTTTTTGTAGAGATGCTGTCTGGTGTTGCCCAGGCTGGTGTCCAACTCCTGGCCTCAACTGATCCTCCTGCCTTGACCTCCCAAGTTGTTGGGATTACAGGTGTGAGCCACTGCACCTGGCTGTTTACTTTTTGAAGGACATTTAAATTGTTGTCAGTTTTTGGCTCTCCTGAAACAGATGTTATGAACATCAACATGTAGATTTTTGTATGAACATAAGTTTTAATTTCTCTAGGATGAGTGTCCAGGAGTGAAACTGCTGGGTCATCTGGTAAGTACATGTTTAGTTTTAAAAGAAACTACTACAGTATTTTCCAGTGCGCCTGTACAATTTTGCATTCTCTCAAGCATTGTATCGATGGTCCAATTTTTCTACGTTCTAACCAGATTGGTTATCACTGGTTTTTATTGTAGTCATTCTGATAGGTGCGAAGTGATATTTTACTGTGAATTTAACTTGCATTCCCTAATGGCTAAATATGTTGAATATCTTTTCATATGCTTATTGATCTTTTCTAATTCCTCTTCAGTGAAATGTCTGCTTATGTCTTTTGTCCATCTTCTAATTGGATTATCTTTTTGCTGTGGAGTTTTGAGAGTTCTTTATATATTCTAGATACAAGTTCTTTGTCAGATATGTGGTTTGCAATTATTTTCTCCCAACCTCTAATTTGTCTTTTCACCCTCTTTATAGGATTATTCACAGAGCTAAAGTTTTTAATTTTGATGAGGTTCAGTATGGCAGTTCTTCCTTTTGTGGATTGTGCTTTTTGTGTCAAGTCTAAGAACTCTACCCATGCTAATTCCTAAAGATTTTCTCTGAGTTTTTTCCTAAAAGTTTTATACTTTCACATTTTACATTTAAGTGTGTGATCCATTTGGGACTAATTTTTATATAAAGTGTGAGGTTTAGGTTGATATTTCCTCTCCCATCCATGAAAGTCCCAGTTGTTCCAGTATCATTTATTAGAAAAACTATTTTCCCTTTATTGAATTGCTTGTGCCCTGTTGTGAAAAATCAGTTGAACATATTTGTGTGGGCCTATTTCTGGGTTTTCTGTTCTATGCCATCAATCTATGTCTCTGTCTCCATCAGTACCACACTGTTTTGATTGTAGTAACTATGTAGTTACTCGTAACATCAAGAAGAGTGGTTCTTCCCACTTTGTTCTTTTTTTCTTTCTTTTTTTTTTTTTTTTTTTAACAAAGCTGCTTTAGGTCTTCTAGGACTTTTCCCTTCCATATAGATTTTAGAGTGAGCTTGGATTTTGCTAGGAATTGCCTTATACCCATAGATCACTTTGGGGATTATTGTTATCTTTACTATGTTATGTCTTCCAGTCAGTGAAGATGGTCTCTTCAATTATTTAGATCTTTGATTTCTTTCATTAGCATTCTGTATTAATCATTTTATCTAAGTATTTTATTTTCCTTGGGGTGATTATAAATCACATTATATTTTTAATTTGGGTTTTCATATGTTTATTATTGATATGTAGAAATGTGATTGATTTTTTTTTTTTTTTTTTTTTTTTTAGACAGAGTCTCACTTTGTTTCCCCGGCTAGAGTGAGTGCCATGGCGTCAGCCTAGCTCACAGCAGCCTCAGACTCCTGGGCTCAAGCAATTCTACTGCCTCAGCCTCCCAAGTAGCTGGGACTACAGGCATTGCACCACCATGCCCGGCTAATTTTTTTTTCTATATATTTTTAGCTGTCCAATTAATTTCTTTCTATTTTTGGTAGAGATGGAGTCTCGCTCTTGCTCAGGCTGATCTCGAACTCCTGAGCTCAAAGAATCCTCCCGCCTCTGCCTCCCAGAGTGCTAGGATTACAGGCGTGAGGCACCGCGCCCGGCCAGTATATGATTATTTTTAAATGTTTGTCTTTTGAAATCTTTATCAGAACTAAAAGCATTCCATTCACCAACATTATAATAATACAGAATACTATATTTGTGTGTATAATTGCCTTTACCTGAGAACTTTACATTTTCACATTACTTTTGTTGCTATCTGCTATTCTGCCATCATTTTTTAATGTGAAAATTGGACTTTCTGGCATTTCTTGCAGGAAAGGTCTAGTGGATATAAATTCATTCAACTTTTATTAATTTGAAAATTATTTCTTGCAAGTACAACTTGTTGCAAAATCTAATTATTTTTTTTATTTTAAAATTTATTTAATTTTTACTTTGTTACTTTTTTCCTTTTTTATTTCATTATCTTTTTTTTCAAGGAATATCCTTGTTCATAATTTATTTTAAATAACAGTCATATCAGAAATAGCGTTCTTGTTTTATAGTTGTCATTTTTTTAGAACACTGAGTATATCATCCTGCACCTTTTGGGCCTGCAAGATATTTTGCTGCAACATCTGTTGATCATCTTATAGGAGAACAGTTGTACATGCCAGGTCACTTTTTGCTTGCTTATTTCAAGGTTCTCTTTGCATCTTTTAAATTTCTGACTATCATGTATCTCTTGGTGGTTGTCTTTGTGTTAGTCCTGTTAGAGTTGGCTGAATTGCTTGAAATTTTATGCTATTTTCTCCTTCAGATTTAGAAAATTATAGCCACTATTTCTTCAAATACTCTCCCTGCCTTTTTGCTTTTTTCATTCTAGTTCTCCCATTAGCATTGTAGTGGCCTACACAATGGTATCCCAAAAGTCCCTTGGGCTCTCTTAACTTTTTCTCATCTTTTTGCCTTTTTCTCTGTAATTTTAGATGACCTATTATCATGCTCGCTGTCTTTTTCTTGTGCTAGATCAAGTC
This sequence comes from Avahi laniger, assembly GCA_963575035.1. Lineage (NCBI taxonomy): Eukaryota > Metazoa > Chordata > Mammalia > Primates > Indriidae > Avahi > Avahi laniger. Next base: position 26,672 of record CAUYSK010065445.1, read on the forward strand.
AGCTATCAACCCACTGTAACAAATCTTTATTATTTTATTGTTCAGTCCCATACTTTGTGTTTTTAGATTTTTGATTTTCATCAGTAATCTAATTTGCTTTATACATTGTTTTCTTAATTTTGTTTAATTGTGTTCTCATTTAGGTGATTAAACATCTTTAGATAGCTATTTTAAATTATTTTCAAATTAATTACTAGATCTTCACTTCTTAGGGTCACTTGAAAATTTTTGACTTTTTATTTCTCTGATGTCTTCTGATTATTGTTGAGATTCTGGTCATTTGAAAAACAGCTACCTATCCCATCCTTATGGAGTGGTTAGTACAGAGAAAAATGGACATCATTCAACAACACTAGACATTCCGGGAGTTCCCATACCTGTTGGCCATATGTGTTTCCTTTGCTATACTATGTATATTTTTCCATTAAAAAGATTCCCTATGTTTTTTTCATAAAAGTATTTAATTTTTTGTTTCCCTAGGCAAATATAATTGGTACTGCATTCTCTCTGATGCTGTAAAAAGCATTCATGTTTGTTTTCACTGGGCCCAAACTGTCATTTAAACTACAGCTCCATTCCCTTTAGCACTCCATATTAAAGGAAACAATACTTAGATACCCTCAGAGAAACTCAGAACTTTGGACACATGTTCCAGTCTCTTCTTTGTTTCCTGAGGGAGAGAAAAAAAGGAGGGGCAAGGTTTTTTCTTTTTTCTTTTTTTTCCCACTATGCTGTAGTGCACAAATATAACAAACTTTCCCCTTCTTAACTTGGCTCTTCTTGGCTTTGCACTCACTAGGGTTACTGCAAACTCAATTGATTTTTCCGTAGCTTATCTTTGTTAAGTTTATATATTGCTTGAAAAACAAGGCCTCAGGCTTTTGATTCAGTCATCATGCAGTTCTCAGGTTGTTATACTTTTGTATATTTTATTTGTAAAATATATATTCACCCAAATATAGTAATTGGAATTTTGAAAATTTTTGATATCTTTCAGGGATATTTTCTTATTACACTGAAAGCCTGTGGACAAAGAAGTACATAGAAGATCTATTCCAAAAAGTGATATTGAGGAGATTTGGGAGTTGTAGCTTTCAAAATTTACACTTAAGGAAAGACTGGGAAGGTGAGGGTGAGTGTGAAGCACAAAATGGATATAGTGATGGACATAAAAAAAGTAGGACAACTACCTGTAATAAAAATGTCACTTATAGCAGAGGTCAAAAATGTAAAATATTTGGGGAAAAAACTAGATTTTTGTCAGTTACTTTTGCAGAACCTCATGTTTCTGTAAATAAATATCAATATCAATTTTTGGAACATACCTTTTCTCTGAATGGAAATTTAGAAAATGTAAATAGTGACTTCATCCATATGTCAAATAATCTGAACCAATTAATATATAGAATTGGATTAAATGTGCAGCCAACTATTTCTGAAGATCTGACAGTTAAACATGCAGAGATTTTTAAATGTGATCAATTTGGTGGATCCTTTGTTAAAAGTTTATTATTATTCCACCAAAATATACCTTCTATTGCCAAAATCTCCAACTTTGATCAGTATGGGAAGGTTTTTACCTATTCACCGTTGCTTAATCTATATCAGGCAATAGATATTTGGGTAAAACATTACATCTATAATAAAACTTCAATACCCTTTAGCCAGGTATCTACCCTAAATAATTACCGGAATATTTGTATTGGAGACAAAAATTATCAATGCCAAAAATCTCAGAAAACCTTTAACCAAGGCTCTAGCCCTGGAAAACGTCAGAAAAGTCATTTTCCTGAGAACCATTTCAAATGTGAAAGGTGTGAGAAAGTCTTTCATCAATACTCAAAGCTTATTATTCATCAGAGTCTCCATATTCAAGAGAAGTCTGGCAAATGTAATAAAAGTGTAGATGCTTTTACTCAGTTATCAGAACATACTCAGCATCAAGGAATCCATTTTGGAGAAACCTCATACAGATACAATAAATGCAAGAAAGTCTTTAGTCAGCCATCAAATATAAAAAAACATAAGATAATCCATACTAAAGAGAAATCCTACAAATGTAAAGAATGTGGCAAAACGTTTAACTGGAGTTCCCATCTTACTCGACATCAGAGAATTCATACTGGAGAGAAACCCTACAGATGTAAGGAATGTGGCAAAACTTTTATCTGTAGTTCACAACTTACTCAACATCAGAGAGTTCATACTGAAGAGAAAGCCTACAGATGTAAAGAATGTGGCAAAGCCTTTAAGTGTAATTCACATCTTACTCGACATCAGATAATTCATACCAGAGAGAAAGTCTACAAATGTCAAGAATGTTCCAAAACCTTTAAATATAATTCATATCTTACCGAACACCATAGAATTCATTCTGGAGAAAAGCATTACAAGTGTGAAGCATGCAGTAAGTCTTTTACTCGTCCATCAAGTCTTATTTTGCATCAGAAAATTCACAATGGAGAGAAGCCACGCAAATGTAAGGAATGCGGCAAAGTGTTTATGTATAGTTCACATCTTGCTGAGCACCAGAGAATACATACTGGAGAAAAATGTTACAAGTGTAAAGCATGCAGTAAATCTTTTCATCGTTTATCAACTCTGAATGTTCATGAGAGAATTCATACTGGAGAGAAACCCTATAAATGTAAGGAATGTGGTAAAACCTTTAGCTGTAGTTCAGATCTTACTAAACATCAGCGAATTCATACTGGAGAGAAACCCTACAAATGTAAAGAATGTGGCATAGCATATACCTACAGTTCAAATCTTTCTCGGCACCAGAGAAGCCATACCAGAGAAAACCATAACAAATGTAAAGAATGTAGTAAGTCTTTTACTCGTTTATCAAGTCTTATTAAACATCAGAGAATTCATACTGGAGAGGAACTCTACAAATGTAAGGAATGTGGCAAAACCTTTAGCTCTAGTTCAAATCTTAATCAACATCAGAGAATTCATACTGGAGAGAAACCCCACAAATGTAAAGAATGTGGCAAAACCTTTAGCTCTAGTTCAAATCTTACTCCACATCAGAGAATTCATACTGGAGAGAAACCCTACAAATGTAAAAATTGTGGCAAAGCCTTTAACCAGAATTCACATCTTACTCGACATCAGAGAATTCATAGTAGACAAACTCTATAGTCGTAATAAATGAGGAAAAACACTTTATCAAAAATATAAACTTAGAATTCATCAGAGAAATCAGAGGGAAATAAACCTTATGGATGCAATAAATGTTGGGAAGTATTTACTCAAGACTAAAGTCTAAATGCATCAGGAAATTCACACAAGAAAGGACTAAAGTACAAACAGTTTTGATCATTAACTAAACCAGTATATTTATTATAGAGAATATCCAAAGACAAATTGTTATGGCAAGTGTCAGCGACCGGTCCCAGAGGAATAATCGAGCGGCACGCAGAGCGTTGGAAGGTCAGCAAGTTTTATTGCCAGCGGCCCAGATGAGGTCAAGCCTCCAAAATCTGAGCACCTCTTCTGGGTTTTTGTCAGGTTTTATACTCTTTCTTTGGGGGGTTAATCTTAGCAAATCATACACAAGTATAAATGGTTAACCAATTAGCAAAAAGATTTAAAAGTTATCCAATAAACAGTAATTCTTACAAGCAGTATAATTATGATAGGCTTATAACAAACAGTATAGTTATGATAGGTTTATAACAAACAGTATAGTCATTACAGGCTTGTAGCTTCACTTAACTGTTTTGCGGTTTTAACTTGCAAGGCAGACAGGTGTCAGCGTCTACTTTAGCTGCTTTGCGGTTTTAAGCAGAACTGGCATGGAAATTCTCCAACAAAATGAGTTAGGCAATTTATTTCCATACTTTAAAGGAGCAAGAACATTTATGTTTGGACAGCTATAATTATAGTCAATGTATATTTTATTTGTATAGACAGTATTTGAATTGTTTCAAAAACAAATATTTATGTATTTTATTTCTTAAACCAATTGATGCTATGTCTTGATCTCTAGTGTTTATATGAAAATAGGTGGTCTACTCTTCATCAGAAGAATTAGACACTGTTTTTTGTTAGGTACACATCATTAATATCAATATTGCCATCAATGTGTAATAGGAAATATTCAATAATATAGAAAGAAAGGTGTTCTTTGTGTTTGAATTATGAAATGGTCATTGATGTAAGCATGTGGTACATGTTCAAGCCATTGTTCTGTATTAAAGCAAAAGAGGAACATTCTAAATTTTCAAAATAATTTATTAATTACCTCTTAAGTAGAATAAACTGGCCAGTTTGTTAAAATACTGAAATATCCTTGTAGCAGAATGAAGAAGTCTTGAGTATCATTTGCTGTAATTAGAACACAAGGTAGAAGACTCGAATGTTATTTAATGTGATAGAAATAAATACATCTTCGCTGATATCAAAGGAAGATAACTGTTGTATGAAAGGTTTTAAATGTATTTCCAGTCAACATTCACTAAATGATGATCATCCCTCTTTTAAAATTAAAACAGAACTTTGAAGTCACTGTGTTGGAAAAACACTAATGCTTCTTGAGTGTTTTTAACTGTTTGGCCAGGGTACATATAGTGGACTTTAAAATGCCTTATTTAGATTATGAGTAAACATGATTCATTTTAGTTAATAAAACTAAAGTTTTAAAATATTTTAGTATTGTTGTGCCATGAATGAAATATTACCCTGCCACTAATGTTAAGAGAAACTTGTTAGCCAAGATTGTGGCTAAGATCTGAAAACAATATTGGGGCCAGGCTTGGTGGCTCATGCCTTTAATCCTAGCACTCTTGGAGGCCAAGGTGGGAGGATCCCTTGAGGTCAGGAGTTTAAGGCCAGCCCGAGCATGAGCAAGACCCCATCTCTACTAAAAACAGAAAAAATTGGCTGGGCGTGGTGGGGCACACGTATAGTCCCAGCTACTTTGGAGGCTGAGGCAGGGAGGATCATTTGAGCCCAGGAGTTTGAGATTGCTGTGAGCTAGGCTGACACCACAGCACTCTAGCCAAGCAACAGAGCAAGACTCTGTCTCAAAAAAAAACATATTTTATTGAGTAACACATTGTAATCATTTCTCTAGTAATCCCCTTTGGTCTGAGGACTTAAAATTCCAATAATTTGGAGAATATCATTCTTATATTCACTATTTTTTATTATTTCCTACATTTTAGTT
>CAUYSK010065447.1:0-13241 GCA_963575035.1 Avahi laniger
AAATTGCTGCTGCTTTAAGAAAGAGTTAGTTCTGCTTCCTTCTTTTTTTTTTTCTTTTGAGACAGTCTCACTGTGTTGCCCGGGCTAGAGTGCCGTGGCGTCATCCTAGGTCACAGCAACCTCAAACTCCTGGGCTCAAGCAATCCTTCTGCCTCAGTCTCCCGAGTAGCTGGGACTACAGGCATGCGCCACCATGCCCTGCTAATTTTTTCTATATATTTTTAGTTGTCCGATTAATTTCTTTCTATTTTTAGTAGAGGCGGGGGTCTCGCTCTTGCTCAGGCTGGTTTTGAACTCCTGAGCTCAGACAATCCGCCCGCCTCAGCCTCCCAGAGTGCTAGGATTACAGGCGTGAGCCACTGCGCCCGGCCTCTGCTAGCCTCATTCTTGCGGTGGGTGTGCTGTGTGGCCAGGAGCTCATTATAACGAATTCTACTGCACTTGGACATGGCAGTATCCTTCTGTACTCAGTGTTCTCTTGGTGAATTCGAAGTGGAAAGTAGAGCCTCTTACCCAGCTCTGCTGGTGAGTGGGAAAAGGTGCTTTATCAATGGTGGTTTGTTGTATTGAGTGTTTTTTTTTTTTTATAGCCTGAAGTGTATGTGTGTGGGTCAAGTACATTTGATTCTTTTAATACATGGTGTATTTTTGTGGTTATTTTGAAAGAAAGGTTAAAAAGATAATCAAGTTTTACCACTTTAGTTTCTCTCATGAATGCAATGGTCTGAATGTATATTTTTATATAGTTGTTTTTGGAGAATTACCTACTGTGATTCTATGATAGTGACCGGATGGGTGGCAGGTGCCCTGGGGAGCTGGGTCCCTCACGCAGTGATGGCGTCCTGCCCCGGTTCACTCCAGGTTGCTTGCCCTCCTCACTGTGCGGATCCCAGGTGAAGCCGTGACATTTCACCCAGGAGTGTCTGCACAGAGGTTGCTGATGAATTGCTCTCTGTGTTCTACTTAAATACCACATTGAGTAGTGGGTGGCTGTGCATGGAGTTCTTCCACGTGACCTCTCTGGTGGCAGCATTAACATATGCTGTCCCAGTGCAGACATCTTAATGTATTACGTTTATGCTCCCAAATAAGTATTGAATAAAAGGAAAATCTTTAAAGCTGGGCCTCATTTACTTATGGAGGTGATATTTGCTTTAGTGACGTCAGGTCTTAAGGGATTGACTGGAGTCGATATTTACCTTGGTGCAGGGATGAGCAAGGGTGACGTCCCACATTTAAATTTGATGGGGACATGCAGTCCGAGGTTACCCTCTTATCAACTTGCAGTGATCAAATTCTGACTTGAAATTTCTTATTTTCGTCTTAATTGATTGTATGGATAGAATAGAGTGCCAAGCAAATAGAGTTGTCATCTGTATGAGGCATTTGGGGCTGCATTATACAAAGGTCACTAATCTTCGGTTATCCAAGTCCTGTGAAACTTGGGTAAAAGCGATTGAGGGGGACAAATCTATTTGGAAAATTTAAATCTGGGACAAACCCCAGGGCTTTAAGAGAAGGAAATAAATGAAGTTTAAAAAGTCATTTATTACCTGATCCTAAATATTCCCCAAATACGTTATATAGTCCTCAGTTTATTTCCCTCTAAAGAATGAAGAATGACTCATCCTGCGGGAAAGCTTTTGGCTCTAGGTACCGAGGTTGTCCTGGACGTTGCTGTCCCTTTGGAAAGGTTGATGCTGGCACAGGAGGTGAGCTTTGGAAACGTGAGGGCGAGCGACTTTCTCTGTTGGCCTCTGTTCTCAGGTTTGGATTCAGAGGAAGTGGATTCAGTACCCTAAATTCAGAAGGAAATCGGGATTGGCAGTGCAGGATACGACGACATGGGCGTTGTTCTGTTCTGTTTACATGTTTCCAAAAACACTGCAGTGCAAAGGGGCCTGTGCTGAGGGACAAATGAGCAGACAGTAAGTTCAGAGGAAGGAGGGAGTATTTCTAGTGGAGTAGAGAAGGTTTCCAAGGGAAAGTAGAATTTCTTTCTTGGTTAGTTGGTGCGAGTTTTTGCTGGAAAGACTGGCAACCACAGTGGGTTAAACAAGATAGAAAGTTATTTTTCTCTCACCTGGGATGAAGTCCTGAGGGGGGCTATTTAGGGCAGGTGGGTCAGCTCCTGGAGGTTGGGCAGGGACCGCGGCTCCTTCCAGGATGGGTAAAGTTTCGGTGCGGTGCAGTCAGACTCTACTTGGGGGTGAACTAAATTCAGCACCTAAGGCAAAAATTCCTTATAGACAAAATTGCTCTTGAACACCCCTTAGGAAAGTGCCACATTAGAGGCCGGTATTCTGTCTCCTGGTCAGTCCAAAAACGGACTCCAGCTTTGGAACAGCTTGCTGCCAAGTAGTGGGCTCCTGTGTTTAAGGGCCATGCTGTAAACAAGACACTCTCAACTTCAAGGTAGATCCCAGGAGACCCTGAGAAACTGAGCAAGCCCAGGGAACGAGATAAATTCTTATGTTCCCTCCCACATGCTCACTGAGAGGAATGGGAATGGAACTGCCTGCCAGATTTACTTATTCATACCTTTTTTTTGGAAACTTTCAAACATATTTAAAAGTGAAGAGAATTTTGCAGTGAGCTGTGTGCTTATCACCCAGGTTCAATGACGATTAGTCCTTAGCCAGTCTTGTTTTATCTGTACCCTCCCCTCTTCCCACCCATTACTTTGAAGCACATCTTTGTTGTCTTATTATTGCCTATCACTATTTTGTGTATCTGTGTATCTAAAAGATAGGACTTAAGAAAACCTCATCTATAATACCTTATTGCACCAAAGTCATAAAGATTACCAGTACATCCTTGATACCATCCAATATCAAGTTAGTGTTCAAATTGTCTCAATTGTCTTATAAATTTTTTTTGGTTTCTTTGAATCGGGATCTAAATAAGGTTTATTCATTGCAGTTAGTCGATGTGTCTCTAATCCCCCTTTACTTTGTAGGTTTCCCCTCTACTGTTCCCCTAGCCCCCTCGAGATTTGTTGAAGAAACGGGGTTTATTTTTTTAGAGCACAGATTCTCAAACAGGGACAATGCCCCTTCCCCATGTCAGGGAATTTGATAATGTCTGGAAAACTCTGGGGTGCTAGTGGCATCTAGTGGGTAGAGGCCACAGATGCTGCTAAGCACCCTGTAATACGCAGAACATCCCCAGCAACAGAAGATTACCTGGCCCAAATCGTCAGTACTGCCAAGGTTGAGAAGCCCTACTGTGGTTCTTTATGGTTTGAATTTTGATGATTGCTTCCCATTGTGACATTTAACTTGTCCCTCTGTTCATTGTATTTTCTATGATTTGTTAGTAAAATCTTGAGGTTTGGTCCACTTCACATCTGTTGGGGTATATTTTTGATTGGGTTTTTTTTTTTTTTTTTTGCAAGAATACATCACAGGCTGTGTTTTCTTTGAGAAATACATAGTGACTGGTAGTCTATCTCTGTTATATTATAGGCCACTGATGATCATTTTTTATATCTTTTAATTCGTTAGTGATTGCAAAATAGTGATGTTCTAATTCTGTTGTTCTTTCCTTATTTATATACAGAATACTTATATAAAGAGAAACTCTCATTAATTATTTGTTTACTCTGAGGTTCATATAGGGAAGTTAGGATAAATGCTTGATACATTCTTTTTATTTTTCAAAGCAATTAGTTCTCTCTGATTAGTTTTTTGAAACAATTAGTTCTTTTTTGGCATCCTCCAAAAGTTATCACTTATATTTTTATTTTTTCATTTTTAGTGTAGATGTAATTGACGTGTTTCAGTTTAATATTCTTATTGACAATCAAATTGTTCCATATTTGGCCAGTGGAAACTAATTGAAATTGTCTCCTCAGTCCTTTTGACGTGACTAATGTATTTTTCATATTTTTGTATACTTTCTGGTGTGACAAAATGTTATAGGCTTGTCTTACCTGTTTCTTGCCCTAGACTTGGATCTGCCATTTTTCCAAGGAGCCCTGGTTCCTCTGAGTATGTAGAAGGCACAATATGGAAACCAGGCATGTTTACTGCTTCCCGATTCATCATTGTTTCCTTCATCTTTTCTGTGGGCAAAACTAGAGGTTTGTATGTATATAGATAAAATAGATTATTAGTTCATAATGATGCTTCCAAGTGAAATTCAGGTATACAGGAGTTTTAGTTAGCTTCATCAATTTTATATCTATATTCTTTCATTTGTTGCCAAAATCCAGTTGACAGGGATACCATCATGTCTTTTCATCTGCTTCCTCTCCTGCTGCATACACGGCAGTCTGTTTGAAAGATGCTTGGACTAGGTCTTCTCTTTGTGATTGTGCCACCAACTGGATACATAGTTAGATTCATTGGTTTCATTTTATGCTCTGTTTTTAGAGATTCCATTTTTCTACTTAAATAATTGTGTACAGCATTGTCAAGTTTCCAAAGTCTCATATATAAAATACAGCTTATTCAGAGGTGTTAATATCTTAGTCCATTTGGGCTGCTATAACAAAAATGCTGTAGACCAGCTGGCTTATAAATAACAGATTTATTCATCGCAGCTCCGAAGGCTGAAAAGTCCAAGATCAGGGTGCCAGCAGACATTCAGTGTCTGGTGAGGGACGCACTTCCTGGCTTGCAGATGGTGTCTTCCTGTTGTGTGCTCACGTGACTGAAGGGTCAAGGCAGCTCTCTGGGGCCTCCTTTATTATAAAAGGCACTAATCCTGTGTGAGGGTGGAGCCCTCATAACCTAATCGTTTCCCAAAGGCCCCACCTCCAGATACCACCACATTGGGGATTCGGTTTCAGCATATGAATTTGGGGAGATACAGATATTCAGTTTGTGGCAAGAGGTGTTCGCTTCTACCCCAGTCCTCTCTCCATTCTGTTTCCTCCAACTCCATAGGTAGCAACTGAAAACGTTTTAGTTTATCCTTGCATTGTTTTGTTCCCTGTGTGTATATGTATAAGCCAATGTGTGCATGCTTTTGTATTTGTATCTCCCTCCCTTCTTAAACAATAGCACACTGGACACACATTTCTCCACTTCGCTTTTTTCACTTAGTGTCTCCTGGTTCTTATTCCATAGTGGTGTGTAGGGGTGGTCCGCACTCTGTGCAGCTGCGTCTTCCTCTGTGGTGTGGGTTTGCTCTACCTTACTCAACCTGTGTCCTGTCGATGGACACTTGGGTACTTTCCACCTTTTACTACTAGAGTTCTGTGGAGAATAGCCTTGACACTCTTAGAATCATTTTTTCTTTTTTAACCTCATGGAAGTTAAATATATATTTGATGTGACTGCTTTTATGAAGAGAAAGAAGGATGTCTGCAGACTGTTGGGACTGAACAGAGCTTTGGAGCAGGAAAGGGGAAGGGGCTAATGTTGGGTGAAATAGAGAAGAGTGTTTCAGTGGCGCAGACGTTGTATCTTCTAGGAAAAGTAAGTGAGCCTTGTGGGAAGGTCTGTTAGATCCAGATTTCAAGGGCCTATATTGCCAGGCCAAAGGCTATGGGTTTTATACTGCAAGCCAAGAGTTGGCAATCTTTTCCCATAGAGAACTGGATTGTAAATATTTTAGGCTACTGTCTGTGTTGCAACTATTCAGCTATGCTGTTGGAACACAAAAAGCAGCCATAGACAATTAGAAGTGAGTGTGGCTATGTTCCAAAAAAAATTCGATTTATGGGCACTTAAATTTGAATTTCATATAATTTTCATGTATTATGAAACGTAATTCTGGGTTTTTTCCCCATCACCATTTAAAAATGTAAAAAAAAATTCTTAGCTTGTGGGCAATAGCTTGCCAACTTCTGCTCTAAGGATTTGGGAGCCATAGAAAATTCTTGAACATGGGAGAGACCTGCTCGAAAGGGTTGTCCACAATTAAAGAGGGAAGGAGCCCAAGTTTAGGAGGCTATTTATTGATGGTTGCAATGTGGGTGTAGTTGGAAGTGGGAGTGGAAAGTGGACTTCCTTTTTTTTTTTTTTCCTTTTATTATCCGAGATTGAAGAACTATAGGGAAGCATGGAACTCATTATATTATTTGATATGGGATTTATATTTACTTCTAAAAACTGTGTTCTATAGCTTTCCACAGATTATATACAGAGAGCGCCAAAGCCCACCGTTCCACATTGTGTGGGCTTAGGGCAAAATTATCTCATTCTTTTCTTCTTCTTCCTCCTCCTCTCTTGTGACCGTCCCCTCCTGTCATGAAACCCAATATTGAGCCCCTTTCGAAGGGTGACGTTTTGTTTCAGCTGTCTCGTGTATCTTGTTTCTTACTGTATTTGCAGGCTAACTGTTGAGAAAATAGTATTTTGTTTGTGGGAGGAAAATCAAAGATGATGTAAATGAAAAGTACATTTTCATATAATGGAAATTATTAGAGCAACTTTTAAAATGTCACTGCAGATTAATGCAGATGAGAAGGAGCTGCATATATTAGAAAGTAGGTCAAGTTAGCTCATGTTTATGAATGAGGTGAATTACAGTGTAGGTTTAGGTTGATAAAATTGGGCGATCCTGTAGTTTATATGAATTATCCTAGCCCAAATGGCATTATACTGAAATATAATTAAAATAAATTGAGTTTGTTTTTTTATCCTTTGTGGCTGAGTATTTTATACCTAATATTCTACAAATTTAATAAACTAGTAAAAGTAATGAGCTGCTTGTTACTGTTCACATTTCCTGTATTGGACATAGAATCTACCCTAGGGAATTAAAGCTGAAGTAGATTTAATCCAGGGGGGCAAGTGCTTCCAGAATCCTTGGAAGTCCAGGATACTCCCCACCCCCAGAACCAGCTTTTCCTGCCAGAATCAGGAAAGTTGCTACAGTGGCTGCTGGGGGAAGCTGTTGCATCGGGAACCTGGTACTTGAGCTTCCAGCTCAGACACTGCACCGCCTCCGCAAAGAGATCGGGCTTCTCAGCCGTGCCCCGTGCTCTCCCTTTATTCCCTGTGACTCGGTTCCAAATCAGAGTCACCTATGAGCCCATCTCACTGGTGTGTCTAAGCCACGTTGGACACCATGGCAGCAAGAGTCTGGGCAACACACGGTGCTCAGGTCCGCACCTCTCCATACTGCAAGTGAACCAATCCGTGGTGTTTGCCGCCACTTCCGACATCATGAAATGCCTCTTGACACGTGCATGCTGCAACAGTTAGGCATGCGGAGGGCGTAGTATGAAAATTTCCCTTCCTTAAATGTGTGTGATACGTTCTGATAGACTTGTCTAGAGATACACCAGGGTCACTAGTTGACTGGTGTTAGTCAATAGTGCTATTGATGACTGAGATAACCTGGTATGGCAATGTTTGCTGTTTCAAAAATATCTTTTTTAGGTTGAAATTATTGTAGATCATACTAGAAAAGGAACACCTATGGGTTAACAGTAAAAAAGGGCCAGTGATGGTGGAGTTGAGACCTAGAAGACAGTATTTAATTGTCTCCACGTGGCATGGTAGGTGAAAATGCCGTCCTGATCATCCGCAAGCGTTTGTTGTGCTAACCTGAATGTCGAGTCAGTGACACAGCATTTGTTCACGGTATTTCTGGCTGACGTCCTGACTTCCAGACACTGCTTTTTTTTCCCATCAGGATAGGAACAGTCACTCACAAGCAAGGAACTAGAAACAGTACTTCAAATAGAAAGTGATTGATTCTGAAATCACTTGGGCAGACTTGAATTTAAGTCATTATACCACCACGTAATAGAGTTGTAAATTTTAGCCAGGTGTGGACCTTTCTGTGCCTGTCTCTTGGCCTATTGCAAGATGATGCTTGGCACAGGCCTAGAGCATGCTGAGTGTGCCTTGGTGGGCGGCTGCTCTTGGTATGGCTGTGTCACCTCCACTGCCATCGTCATCTCCATCACCATCATCACCCCTGGTGCCTGAGAGCCTCTGCCCTTTGCTCATCCCCTCATGTGTTTTCCATGTGGTTAGGCTACTTGTGTCCCTTTGTAGCAGTAATTTTCTCGCCTGTGATCCCAGGTCCCTTGAGTGTTGCTTCCTTTTTCTGCTTATGGGGCTTTTTCCTGCCCTTCAAGTGCCCTTGGATTCCTATTAGACTTTCTCATTCCCCTGGGGAAAAGATCTCTGTTAATGCTTAGTCGGCATCAGAGCCGTCACAGTGTCACAGAAGTCATGGTAGCTTTCTGTTTGTCATCCAGACATTGAGACCCCCTCCTGAGGCTTGAGAGGATGATAGCAGCCCACCCGCACTGCCCCACCTTAACAAGATTACCGATTCCATTTCCATGATGGTTTCAAGCTGAAATGGCCTTAATTCTGTTGCCTTTGCATTTTTCTTTCTGGAAACTCCATCTCTCCTTTGACATCTAGCGATACCTAAAGTAGGGCACGTGACAGTAGCTGGGAACATATTGGCTTCTATTTAGCAAAGCCTCCAGAGTGGTGGATCTTAGTGGAGCTTTAGAGAAAATACAAGGAGAAATAAACACAAGGTGCAAAACTATCGTCCATACTGTCGTGCGCCCAGCGAGTTTCTGTAGATGGTCCCCATCTGGTTTTTAGCTGTGATTTGGTCGTCGTTCCTTAGGGTTTGTTGAACCCCTGTGTGGAATAGGCCTGGCTTCCCAACTTCCTGCTCTTTTGTGCATGTGTGTGTGTATGTGTGTGTCCATGTCCGTGTCCCTGGGTGATCTTCCTGCCTCTTCCTATCCACACAGCATGGGCAGTGCACCCCACACAGTAAGCATAGTGGAATGGAGTCCTGCTATGGCCTGTGACGGCCAGCTGTGCTACAACTACTGCCTGCTTGGCTGTAGTTTCCCTCTTCCTCTCTACTGTTTAACCTCAGGGACCTTGAACTTGAGCTGCCAATTATTTTGTGCAAACTCCCTCGGTTGTTTTTGTTAAGCCTTTGCCAAGGATTTGAGTTGTGTGCTTAATACCTTGGTATATCTGAAGACTTGAGTTTATGTGAAATAATAATATTAAGTTGGTCTTCTATCCACCCCAGCTAATAGATTCATTAGTCATTCAATAAGCATTTATTGAGCATCTACAAAGTACCAGAAATTTTGCTGGATATTGGCAGCATTATAGGAAAAGGAAAATATTTTTATGTAGTTGGTACAGAGAATTTAGGAAAGAGTTGGGGTTGATAGGTAGATCTTGTAGTATCTAGTGAGGAGGGTATTTAAACTTTTCCATAAGAACAGTGGACATCCATTAAAGGGTTTATGCTGAGTGAGCTATAGTCAGATTTGGATTTTTCAGAAGCCCACTGGCCGAGATGTAGAGAGTGTATTAAAATGTAGTAAGAATGGGAGTGAGGAGCCCAGGTGGGGAGGTGTTGCGGTAATTCGGGCAGGACGTGATGGGATGACAGTATCCTGGAGTGAGAGAAGAATATAGAGTTGAGAGCTATTTGGAAGCTGAAATGGTCAGGCCTTGGGTGATGGGCTGTAGAAATATAGGAGAGGGTGTTATCAAAGAAGATCCTCCCGTCTCTGGCTTTGGCAGTTGGATGGATCTTGGAGCCACTGAGGTCAGGGACACAGTAGGGAATCAGGTTGGGAAAGGCTGCAGGGGAGAGGTGATGAGTTCATTTTTCAATAGGATGAATTTGGTGTGCTCATTAAAGACCTTGGGGAGATACAAAGTAGACTTGGATAAGGAGTGCAGGGGAGACGTCTGACCTCTGTCTGCAGGTCTGGTGTGTGCAAGTCCTGAGAGGATGTGAGATTGACCAGGCAAGGGCATGGAGTAGGAGGAGAGGAGGAACTAGGAGAGAACTCAATGATATTTAAGCAAAGAAGAGCCTGTGGGAGCTGGGGGTTGGGGGCTGAGAAGGGATGGGTTTGAAGGATGCAGGGAGCCCACCGGAGTAGCTGCTTTTGTCCAGTGCTGTGCAGACAGGCAAGGACCTGAAATGGCTGACCTTGGCTAGAACAGGCTCCAGTGGAGGCTGGGCAGAAGTCAGAGGAGGAATAAGATGTATAACTGGAGATCGGTGTAGCGAGTTCTTGGAGGCATCCCAGCTGTGTGCGGGAGGGCAGAGGCAGGGCAGCTGCCTGCTCGTGGTGGTAGTGGGTAGGTGAGACGTCAAAGACAAACGGTCCTCCTGGCTTCCTCCCTTGTCCCACTGACTGTTCTACATTATGCGACCTTTAAAAAAAATACTTTAGAAAGTTTTTGAAACAATCACAAACTTGGCGAGAAGCTGAAAGTACAACACAAAGCATAGTTGCCTGAACCGTTTGATTGTAAGTTGCTGACCTAATGTATAATCACCCAAGATTACTTTTATTTTAGCAGGTATTTCCTACAAAAGGACATACTTGAGTATAACCACAGTACAATCATCAAAATTGCTGTCATTTAACCCTCAGATGCCATTCAGGTTTCATCAGATGTCCCAGTCACATCCTTTATGGCAAAAGGATCAGGTTCAGAGTCGTCGGTTGCATTTACTTGTCATGCGTCGTTAGTCTCCTTCGATCTGGAACAGTTCATGAGTCTTTCCTCGACTTTCATGACCTTGACCCTCTTGAAGATGAAAGGCCAGTTATTTTGCAGAGTATCCCTCAGTTTGGGTTTGTGTCTTTCCTCGTTATCAAATTTGGCTTATGCACTTTTGTCAGGAATATCACAGAAACGACGCTGTGTTCTTTTTGCATCCTATCACGCGATGCGCAATCTTGACTTGTCCCGTAACTGACGATGTTCACCTCATCACCTGATCCAGGTGGTATGGGCCAACATTCACTTCTATAAAGGTTATTCTTTTTCCTGTTCTACTGAATAAGTAGTTTTTGGGGAGGAACTTTGAAACCATGTAGCTATTCCATTCCTTGTCAGACTTTCATTTTATTTATTCATTTGATCGGTATGAACTCAAGTTTCATGTTGTACTCAGCAAGCTATAATCTGTTGCTGTCATTCTTTTGATGCTCAAATTGTTCTCAATTTGGCCAGTGGGAGCTCATTCAAACTGTGTGCTTGTGACATGCCTCCGTCATTCTCAAACAGTACTTCTGGCAGGCTCATCTCATGCTTCCCTTCCTCCATCCCTGCAATCAGCTTTTATTCCCCACAGAGCTTTGGTTTGTTTATGACAAAAAAGGTAATTCGAAGCCAAGATCTGAGCATTAAGTATGCTCTTTGCTATTGGGTGTCATTCATCCCAGACCTCCTCAGTGGACAGAGCTGGGGAACTCAGCTGATTCTTGTTTACGATGGTTATGTTCTTCGAACACTGAATTAGCGGATACTGAACCATGGCTCCTGTGGGAAATATCAGGTTAGGTTCCTGTAGGGCTCTGGTCGCAACATTTTGTCTACCAGTCAATACATAACCTTGTTCTATGTATATTTCTGTTTAAAGACACCTTACATAACATATATTGTTGATTCCTTAACATGGAACTCATGGCCAGCACCACTGTAATAATGCATGCCTGAACAAAGCTTATCTAACACGTGTATTTGCTCTGTGAGACTCATCACAGCCTCATGCTTAGCAACACTAGACAGTACCTTAGCACTATGCTTAGGGGCCATTGTAAACAGTAAAATCAACGAAAGGCAGAAAAATGCTGAAAACTTGGCATTAATAAACTATGGAAGGGTCACTTGTTTACAACAGGAGAGCTGAAACCAGAAGGCACAGTGTTGCCAAACGACCTGAGCTGGGCAACTCAAATTTTTCGCTGCTCTGCACATGTTCACGAGTGATTGCAAACGTGCCAGGAGTATTGATTCTGGGGTGACAAATAAATTTTGACAAGTAGATGAATTTGCAAATTTGGAACCTACAAATGAGGGTGAACTACATTATATATGAATACTGTAATACTGCTACTACAAAGCGCACACACAGATCTGTGTGTGCGTGTCTATCTTGAAACCCATGATTCATGCCATACTTTAAATTACAACTTAATACTTTGGGATTCCTCCTAGTTTTTCCCTGTTCTGGGCCACCATGGCGCCCGCTCCCATGTCCCCTGCTGGTACCTACCTTACCCTTCCCCACATGATGGCTTTAGGGCTGAATTTCTCAGGAAGGGAAGGGTAGGAGGCAAGAAGGGGAGGGGTGTGATTACATCTTATGATCACATTTCTATTCCATCATGCCAATCTAAGGTAGGGTGATGTTAACATATTTATAAAGCCTCCTTTTATTCTCATAATTTAAAACAATGCAAATATCATTAACTTTAAGAAAAAAGTTAAAATTTCAAAGCCGATGAGGAATTGAAAACTGACTTTGTTATTGACTTTTATGGCAGCACCATGCCGTATGGGAAACAGAGACACCCACTGTTTTTATTCTAGGCCCAGGTGTAGATGGTGAGGGGTCAAAAGTGCCAGAGCTTCAGGAGTATGTCTCTGACTGGAAGACCCACTCTTCTTGGAGGTGTTGATTTCCCTTGATAGACAAGAAATCCCTGGAGGGAAGGAGCTGTGTCTGATTTATAGATTACTGTATCCTCAGGGCCTGGCATGTGAAATAACTGGTGAACATTTATGGGCTTGACTGATTGAAACAGGGTCTTGCTCTGTTGCCCGGGCTAGAATGCAGTGGTGTCATCATAGCTCACTGCAACCTCCGGCTCCTGGGCTTAAGTGATCCTCCTGCCCCAGCCTTCCTAGTAGCTGGGACTACAGGTGCATGCCGCCATGCCCAGCTAATTTTTCTATTTTTTTTGTAGAGACAGTGCTGAGATCTTGCTGTGTTGGCCAGGCTGATCTCGAATTCCTGGCCTCAAGTAGTCCTCCTGCCTCGGCCTCCCAAAGTGCTAGGATTATAGGTGTGAGCTACTGTGCCCGGCTATAGATTTTATTTGGCCACATCCCGCCAAATGGTTGTCCAGCTTTCTGTCAGAAGTCGTTTCCTTCTCTTGTAATGCTCTTGCCTCTTTTTCTTCCATTTCTCTAGAAGTATGTATCCTCCTTTCCTGCAGGAAACCTTCCAGGCCCTCGCTACCCAGAGGGTTCATTCTCCCGTGAGTTTCTGAAAGCATTAGAGAGGGATTTTTTTGTTTGTTTCAAAGAGACTGGGTCTTGTATGCTGCCTGTGCTCAAGCGATCCCCCCACCTCAGCCTCCCGAGTAGTTGGGACTAGAGATGTGCACCACTAAGCCTGGCATTTTGGAGAGTTTTTATAACCTTGTAGCTAAGACGATCAGCTTTGGAGTTGAACAGAGCCACATTGGATCTTACCACTTACTAGCTATGTGGTTAGGGGCAAGTCATGGGACTTTTACCAATCCG
>CAUYSK010065449.1:0-28460 GCA_963575035.1 Avahi laniger
TCACAGCAGCAGACCATCTACATCAATTTGCAAGGAAAAAATTCATCTTGTTCATGCCCTAATTGAAAATGATTGACAACTAACAGCAGAAATAGCCAACATCATAGACATCTTGATTGGTTCAGTTTATACAATACCAACTAAAAAAGTAAAGTTAAGGGCACGATGGCTCATGGCTGTAGCCCTAGCTACTTGGGAGGCTGAGGCAAGAGAATCTTTTGAGCCCAGAAGTTCAAGGCTCCAGTGAGCTATGATCATATACCTCCTAGCACTCCACCCTGAATGACAGAGAGTCTCTTAAAAAAAAGAAAGAAAAAAATTCAAACCACAGTAGAGTCCATAAAAAAATGAAGTTGAGAAAACTTTCTACTCTATGAGTGTCAAAACCATTGCATGTTACATTCAAATTGGCTGCAGATAAGAGTAGAGCTTTCAATGGAAATTTTAAACAAGTGGAATCAAGATTCTGAAATATGTCTATGAAAAATTGTAACAGGAGATGAAACATAGATTTACCACGTATGATCCTGAAGACCAAGCACAATCAAAGCAATGGCTACCAAGAGGTGGAAGTGGTCCAGTCAAAGCAAAAGGGGACCAGTCAAGAGCAAAGGTCATGGCAAGAGGTTTTTGGGATGCTCAAAGAATTTGGCTTGTTGACTTTTTCTGGATGGCCAAAGAATGATAACATCTCATTGTGAGAGTGTTTTGAAAAAGTTAGCCAAAGCTTTAGCAGAAAAAAGCCTGGGAAAGCTCACAACAATGCTCCTGCTCATTTCTCTCATCAAACAAGGACTATTTTGCAAGAGTTTCTTCAGGAAATCATTAGATATCCACCTTACAGTCCTGATTTATCCATTTCTGATTTCTTTTTATTTCCAAATATTAAAAAAATCTTTTGAAGGCACCCATTTTTATTCAGTTAATAATATAAAAAAGACTACATTGACATGGCTAAATTCCCAGGATCCTCAGTTCTTCAGGAATGAACTAAATGACTGGTATCATTGCTCACAAAAATGTCTTGAACTTGGTAAAGATTACATTGAGAAATAAAGTTTATATATTTTCTTTTTATCTTTTTTGTTGTTTTGTTTTTTATTTTTTCTCTGTTTTCGCTTTGCACCTTTTTATCTTTTAGTTCCAATTTTCCATGAACTTTTTAAAGTCTTCCTATAGCTATCAATGTTTATGGCTTCCAAAATAAGTGACTCTTTGAGCCTTAGGCATACTAGTACACTTGAATTCAGAAAAGCCTTGTGCAAGAGAATGAAGTATTAATAAAGGAAACTCTTTCATGTCATTTTTTTCTCCATTGGGCATCTTCTTTCACCCTCAAAAGATGTTCATGCTCACATGTTCTCCCATCTTCTACCTCACAAAATCTGTTCTCTAGAAATTACTAATTCCTGACATGTTTTCTACTAGAAACATGGCTATATTTATTACTACCTTTCACACACCAAATTCCCAATTCATGAAGTTTTTGCTTGTCTAGATGTCTGGTAGAAGAATGATAATACTATATTTACTAAACATTGAATAATAGCATAATGCATTTTGCTATATAACAGTAGTAGAAAAGCGAAGGGACTGTAAGTACTTCATGTAATTCTGGATAAATTACTTCATGATCTGTTGTTCCAAATAAAACAAGATTTGCCATTTATTAAGCTCTTGTTAGTCTTTACCAAATTCTTTCTTGTTCTAAGGTTTGTGTCTCTTCCATGATACCAGGTTCCTCCCATGTTGCTATCAATGTATCTCAAACAATTTCTGATGCTAAAGATAAAATCAATCCATCTCAAAGTAGACTATTTTGAGAGTAAAAAATCTATAATTCAAAATGTATTGAAAGCATTTAAAGGACTATATAAAGGTCTATATTTTTTAATAGGAGTTTCTGCATTTATATTTTCTACTGGGCCCTTCAAATTCTGTGTGAGACTGACCAAGGGTAACATTTATACTGTACTCTAACAACAGTGATTAATTTTGCCTGTTTCTGGAATATATATAAATGGATTTATATGTATAGTATACATTTCTATTGTGTGTGGCCTCTCTTATTCAACAATACATTTGTGAAGTTCCTCTATGTTATTGCGTGTATTTGTAGATTATTTACTCTTCCTATTGTAGAACACTGAGTTTTAGACTTTAGTGTGCTTCAGAAGCATGTGGAGAACCTGTTAAAACAGATTCCTGGGCTCCACGCCTAGAATTTGTTCCACTAGGTCTAAAGTGAAGCCCAAGAATTTGTCTTTCTAACAAGTTCATGAGTGCTGCTGCTGCTGCTGGCCCGGGAGCACATCTTTTTAACCACTACTGTAGAGTACACCATATATGAATAGATCATAATTCACTTATCCATTCTATTATTGATGGACATTTGGTACTGATAGCCCTTTTTTTCTTCTTTAGCTATATGCATGTGTTCACTCTTGATTCTATTAATTTATTCTAATAATATTTATTAACACAAGTATTAAACATCAATATAGTAGGACTGGGAATATGAAGATTATGGTGCCCGCCACAAGGAATGGGTGGTCTTGTTAGGGAGACAGAAAAATAAACATAATTCCAATGCAATGATACATTCTACAATAGGAATCTGCACATGGTGCTTTGGGAACACAGAGAAGGGAGAGAAAAATCAGAATGATGGAAATGGTGGGAAAACATCCTAGCTGAAATAACCATTGAGCTGAATTTGGAGGGGGAGTATCAGCTATGAGGGAATGGTAATTCTAGGAAGAGGAAAAAGCTTTATGGAAGATTTTTGGGTAATTGGTAGGCCACATTTAGAGAATTGCAACAGTTCCATGTGGTAGGAACATAGGATGAAGTTACAGAGACAGCCAGAGAAGAAAATTTTAAAAATGAATATGTCTTAAAATGACCAATTTAGTAGACTAGAAATTCAGGGCTCAGTATATGAATGTACTTCACTTTACATAAAACTAATGGGAGTGTATAAGTATGTCTTACTTTGAACCTATAGAAAAATCCAAATATTTTTCATTTTGAAAGATGGTAAGTAAGATTCGTAAGTATTTCTCAGCTACATTTAAAATGAGAAAAAAATTTACTTTCCCAAATGAATTCATAGGGCATTTTTTAAAACAGGATATGCATCATCTTATTTTTCTAAAACAAACTGTATAGCTGCATACAGGATACTGATATAATCATAATATTTACTGAATAAGCAATATCCTCATTTAATCTTATCTAAAATCCTATGAGACATGTATTACTATTATCACTTCCATTTAACAGATGAGAAAATACAGTGAGCTTAAATAATTTAGCAAAGGTCACTCAGTAAATAACTGATCTCAAACTAATTCTAAGGCCATTCCTTTAAGCACCAAGTCTCTTCCCCTTGCTATTTCACATTAAGCATCACAAGCTAGAGGTGTGGTCTAGTTTCATAAGATGGCCATCTAGATTCAGAGCGATCTATAGATCTCATTCATTGAAGAAATCCTACCTTGCATTCATAGAACCAAGTCCAATAGGTGAGACAGATATAAACACTTGTGCAATAAAATATTACAGTGAACAATTGGGCACAAATGAGTCAGAGCTCGATTCTATTTGAAGAAAGAAGTGGAAGCATACAGAAAGAATTCACAAAGAAGATGTTTAAGTTGAGCCCCACAGTCCATGTAGATGTTTGGCAAACAAGTGGAAAAGGCCTTCTAGGCATGGGAAACATTCTGAATAAAAGCAATATATATTCTGGGAACTGAAAGCCCTTCCATCTGGTTGCACCATAGGGTGATTATAGAGGAGCTGCATGAAATGAACTGGAAGATAAGTGAGATTACCTAATGGGACGCCTTATATAACATGTGAAGTCAGAGAACTCTACAGTAATGAGGGGAAGGTTAATGAGGGGAAATCACATGATCAGATGTGTCTTTTTAAAGATCGCTAAGGAGACAGGAGAAGGGTGGATTGAAAGAAGCAAGAAACCATCTAAGAATTATCATTGTAATTTAAGCCTTTCATTAGTATTCAGAATCAATAGATACATTTTTCTAAATTTCTGGCCAGAATGCAGTAAGTGATTGATATATTTTTAGTTAAGCATTCTTAAGCACACTTGAATATTAATCTGTCTATGTCTGCCATATTTATTATCTATAAAAAACAAAGATAATGATAGAAATGTCATTCCACTACAATTCAATTCCTCACTTGAAATCACAATGTCACCAAAAAGAAAAATAATACAACAGATCATAGCTACAAAAGCATTGCAATATTATAGAATTAAAAGAAATCAAACTGGTTATAAAAACAAATTATTTCAGCCTGATTGATTGCTCTGAGATTACAGAGAACTTCTAAAGGAGTAGGTATAACAATATTTACTCAAGAAATGAAAATAAAGATGTTTCATTGATTATGGCTGATTACTAAATGCTAAGTTCCTTGTGGGCAGGGTATTTTAAAATGCAGATATGTTAATACTAATTGCACTCATGGTAATAATAACGATACCAGTAACTTCCATTCATTAAATAAGTTCCTACTATAAATTTGGTGTTTCATGTATATTATCTTATTTAAACCAATTAGTTATACTAACTCTACTAAGCAGGAATCATTTTTCCCACTATAGAGATAAAAAATTGAGCCTTAAATAATTTATTTAAGATTACATAATAAGTGATAGAGCAGGAGTTTAAACCCCAAATAAATGTTACCTAGAAGCTCATGTCTTTAACTGTTAAGCTAATTCCTACGACCTATCTCTCCCTTAGATTGGTACATGGCAGAGAATCAATGTTTAATAAATGTCTTCCTTTAAAATAACAATACATGTGAACAAAGATTTCTGGGCACTAGAGGACTTGCTTTAACAGTTGAGAATAGATGGGAATGGGAATAATATGGAATTAACATATGATATCCTATGCATAAAAAGATGATTACGAATTTTAAAAATCCAAATCTAAAGGAGTAGGAAAAATGTATAGCTGTATAGCATATGATTTTCAGATAGTTGGAAAACTGAGGTTTAAAAGAAAGAAAAATGAAATGAGAATGTACACATCCAAGAAAAAGAGAAGAAAGAAGGAATAAATGAGGAAGATTTAAATGTGGTGGGGACTATGGCATTCCATCAGCAGTTGCCGCAGATGCTCTTCACTGTTAGAAAGGTTATCCCTCATTTCACCCTTACAAATTATTCCTACAACTTCTGAATTTCTGACAATGTTTGTGAATACTAAGAATGAGGTCAACATGTTATAATTTATTTAAATTTATTTAAATATTTAATTAAATATTTATCACTTTAGACTTCGGTCCCTTTCCTATTTTGAAACTAATTTTTATATATTTTTCATGTCTCTAGAGTCTGTGTAAGCCCTTGTAAAGCTTGCAGACATAGGTTCTGTGCCTATGTTGCATAACAGAGCAAATGGTCACACTGAGTACTTGGCAAGGGAGTTTGCATGAAGCATGGCATGTGAAGATAGGCACACTCTTTCTCCTGTGTCAGTCCATGGAAGGAAACCAAAGGCATTATTGCAGAGGCTTTTGACAGATAAGTTTAAATTCTACAAATATTTGTATTAAGATTTTACCAGGTTCAAGATCCTGTGCAGTTCTAACTCTTCTTTAGTAGCCCTTACCTTCACGGGCTTTACATTTTGCAGCCAGTAGTTAATTTTGCCTGCATCAACTTTCTACATATATTATGAATGTAACAATGATCATTTTCTAACCCATAGTTCCCTCTATCTATATTTGCTAGCATCTGTTGTAAGGAACAGCTTTTCCTTCTCATCTATCGATCTATCATCATCTATCTATTGATCTATATGTATTGTCAGTATGCAGTCATGGATTCATATTTTTATTCAATGGGTTACTGTCTATTTATTTTGATGCTTACATTGCTCCACTTGTAGGCAGAGGGGACTTATTTAAGGTGGCTCCTGGGTCCCTTTGTTGTGTTCCCATATTTTGGAGCACCTCCTTATTTTCCAAGAAACTCTGGATCCTTTCAGTGTGGAAAGGCAGTTAGAAATAAAGATTTAGGTGCTAGTTGTGCTCCTTGCTAATGAGTTTTATTGTTTCCTTTTAGCATGGAAAGCTAGAAAACACACACACACACACACACACACACACATACTTTATACTGAGATTTCCGATTCTAACCCAAAGTTCCCAGGATTCTTTACTGTTTGTATTCCATTTGTATCACCTTTCTACAATGAGAAACCTGGTTCACCTTAAATGTCACTTCCTAATGCTGCCTTCTCAAACTATTTTAAGTTAGTTCTGTCTATTAGATGGTCTCATAGCATCCTTTGCTTTTCCTGTACAGAACTTTTCCTTTTTACTTTTTACTGTAGTTTGCTGTCTGCCCCGTCCCCCACCCCTGCATATGCCAGTTGTAAAAGGACAGAGATCACAGTCTGTCTTATCACTTCTACTTCCTCTCACCACACAGTAGGCATTCAACAAATGTTTATTGACTAAATCAATTGTATCTAATAGTTATTACAGGAATTTTGAAAAAGTAGAAATTATAAGAGTTCATCTGTTACCTTCCTTCCTGCTCTGACTATTCCACCATTTTCCTTTCCTCTTCCATTGGCAGAAGATATTGTTTTAAATTTATTTGACAAACATTTGTTAAGAAACATTAATTAAGCCCCTACTACATATTTCCTGGGCACTGAAATATAGAGATCATTCAGTGATTAGGATCTAGTGCAAAAACATATTGTCCAGTGACAAAAGGAATCTTTTGATGTTGCTCAAGACCCAACAGGATTTGGGCAGATGTGTTTCTACATTTATCTGCCTTAAAAGGTAAATGCTCTTGCTTGACTAATGATCAATACATTTCCATGTTCATTTTTAAAGATATTCCTGGCAAGTTTTCTTTCTCTTCAGTAGTTAAATATAAAAATAAAACTTCTCACTTGAGGAACCTCTGAATTAGCTTCCGTATATGAGTGCAAAAAATCCATTATTGAAAGGATTGTGGTGTAAATAAATGTAAATAACTTTTAGGGGGAGTCCAGAGCTTTCTGACATCTAATTTGGACCCTCCAAATGAAAACCACATGGCTTGTGATTAAATTAAAGTTTTTTATGTGTTAGAAAACAGAAAAGATGAGACAGTTTGAACAATGGTGAGAACCTCTTCACAAGGAATTTAAATTAAGAATCAAAGAAATTAGTACAAAGTGAGTTCTGTCACATTTTTTTCCTTCCCCTGTTGCTGCTAAGTTCTAGGAACACTACACCCTCTTTATTCATACCCTAAATCAGATCATTGCTTGTTTCTGTTCCATTATTAACACGCAGTTTGTAAATTTCCTTTACTTCACCTTAACTCCTGGAGAAAACTGGAGAATAACAAAAGAAAGAAGAATGCAAAAGGAAGCACTGTGGTGTCATGGGCAAGTATGGGCCTTGAACCCAGAAACGCCTGCCTCTGCATCTCAGCTCTGCTAACAAGAAAGCCTTGAATAAAGCTAACGGGTTTTTGTTTTTTCATTTTATTTTTGTTCGTTTGTTTTTTGAGACAGAGTCTCGCTCTTTTGTGTGGGCTACAGTGCAGTGTCAGCCTAGCTCACAGCAACCTCAAACTCCTGGGCTCAAGCCATCCTCCTGCCTCAGTCCTCTGAGTAGCTGGGACTTCAGTTGCTCACCACCACACCCGGCTATTTTTTTCTATTTTTAGTAGAGTTGGGGTCTCGCTCTTGCTTAGGCTGGAAAGCTGATGTTTTTAAGTCTCATCTTCTTCATCACTAAAATGATAGTCCATTTTCAGGATTTTTTTTGAGGATTTAAAATAGTATACAGTAATGTTCCTCACACTATGCTTGATGCATAGCAAGTCTAAGTTATTTATAGTCATTATGTGGGTTCTTTGTCTTCTCCCTAGCCACAGATAACTGTTGAGTATCTATTGTGCATTCTGTGGATGAGGTGAGATATAAATTAATGGTTGGATACAGTCCCTGTTCTATATCAGAGCATGGCAGGGGCAGACTAAGAAGGGATGAACCTGGAATTACTCTGAGCAGTAGGGTGGCAAGAAAGCCAGCCACCGCTGCTGAATAAACAGCAGAACATAGTGTCTCCGTTTTGCCAGAGTCTTCCGGCACATTCAACGTACAAGGGATCCAATGTGGGTTAAACACGGGATGTAAAAGAGGGGCAGAGCCCACAGACTCCAGGAGTGAGTGCTGTTCTTAGATCCAGCATGTAAATCAAACTAGTCATGTCTTTCCACAGACATAGTTAACAGTCACTGTGCTGGGCCTCTGGTAAAGACCGGCATGACAAATGTAGGACTTTAGTCCTACAAAGTCTGAGATCCTCAACAAGTTTTTCAAGAGGGGCTTTCAGGGTCTAGAAAACAGAGAAGAGCTAGTTAGCAGAACTGGGAATACAGAGCAGGGACTGAATCCTGAGAATTAAGTAGGATACTTTCTTTAAGGGCTGACCCAAAGTTAGAGAAGTGACAAATATGATTGGATGGTGAGATAACACAAAGAATTAGTTTATCAAAGCAGACTGACAGGAATCAGAGGTTTTGCCTAGGAACAATTTTTATTAATGATTTCAGGGATATAAATAATCATGAGACATAGGTGAAGCAGGGAGAAATCTGGACCATTCGATGCACCTTACTGGGTCCTTTTGTTGCTGTATCAGGATGTGCCCTGGGACCAGATTAACATATGAGGTCTCTAATGAGATGTGCAGTTAATTAACTTACGGAGAACTGTTTGGGTCATGAAACACCTCCATTTTATACTCAGATAGTTACATACTTTACATGACATTTTCTAGGAAACTATGTCTATAAAGCCATAGATTTCAGGTATGTTTATCACAAACAGTCTTAAAGCAAGTATATCCTGCTGTAGATGAGGACTCTCCTGCCAGCAAATACCAGTAGTTTGCTTGCTAAGAGATATTATCCTTTAGCTTGTTTATAAGGGTATTCGACCAGTCATCTTTTTTCCTTTCCTGGAGGTGTCCCTTGTCAATAGGAGAGAAGGAATTGCAAACCTTCTATTTAACTGTTTATTTCCCAGATGGCAAGACTCAGAGGGTTGGAATTGAGTCAAATTCCCTCCTTTCTGAAATCTGGATTACTTTCGAACCTTCACTTAAGGGTAGAACTAGAAAGTGGGAATACAGAACTGGGGAAATCTCAAGGGATTTTTATGTTTGTCCCATACTCAATTAGTGAATAAACATACTTTGCATCTTTAAGGTTTAAAAGAAATAGACACATAACAGATAAAAAGTGCCTTGAGTATCTGGAAAAAGAGAAGTCAGGTGAGTTGGAGTAACTGGAGCAGGTTTTGTGGCATTCTGTTTTCCTCCTCTTTTAATTTAACCCTTTGTCTCAGCCTGTGATATAACGAGAGTGACTTCTGCAGTCCACTAATGGGTGAAGGTCTGACCATAAATTCAAAGCTTACTCACCCGAAGTCCAAAATAGAAACATTAAAGGTAAAAGAAGAATTCACTACAAGAGAAAGTATTAATAGGTAGGTGGTTTCTGTGTCTTAAATAGGATTGACTTAATTTGTCATTCATATAGGGCCCATTGTCAGGCCTGGAGACCTCTCTCAGTAACATCTCATACCAGCTGGAATTATTTTTTAGAGTAATTACTGTTCCTTGATTGTGGTTTCTCATGAACTATTTAATACCTAAACTAATGTAATCAGATGTATTCCCCTCTATATTTGTAATCGAGGTTTCCTTCTTGTTCGTTCTTGGCCTATAACTAACAACTAAACAAGAACTAGAGATCCTTCAATATACCATCATGGATATATACAGAATATTCATGGAAGAGGTACAGAAAGGGAGGGAAGTTAGGCAAGCAAAAGTTGATTATATCATTAACTAACAATTATTGCTGTAAGCCTGCCTAACTTTGCATCTTCCAGCATGATAGGCTTTGGTATCCTGTACCAAAATATTGAGCAGAATTTTTAAAAATGGGCTGTGGGATATTTAGAACTGATAATATTAAAGCAGAGGAATTGCACGGAAGGACCCTACAGTCTCTGAGTCTTTTGGCAAATAATGTGAGAGCAATGAATCATCCATTACCTTACATTTTATCTACTGTTGTCTTACAGTATTATTTAAATCTATTTTATTGTTTTCTACATTGCCTTGCTTTTATTTGTCTCATCAACTGAATTTTAAGTTTCTAGAGTACACAAATGACAGAGGTACTCAATACATGTTTCTTGATTTAATTTGCAAATCTAAAGAATCAAGGTAAAATACTTGAAAAATTAGTCTCTGTGGTATTCCATCTCTGCTAAAGCATTTTTAAGAGTCTGTAAAGACAGGCCAAATACAATTTATAAAATATAATTTTCTATTGATGGTTATTCATTATTTCTAGCTTCATTTTAAAAGACTGTATAATAGTTCAAAAATAACACTAGGCTTAAAGAGAAGGGAAGATAAAGAAAGAACATTATATACCATTGAAAGGGAATTAAACTGCAATCAAATGAAAGCTCTTGACTACAGTTTGAAATAGATTTTAAGAGAAAGGTTTGAAAATTTTCTAATCTTTAAATAGGCTTTAATTTTTTGTTTCTAATCTATTGCTGTAAGCAGAAAATCTTAGGTTCTTCCCTAATATTACAAATACCGCCTATATTAGATTTTAATTGGGAAAACAGTTGTTATTTTAAGTATTTCAACAGGGGTGTCAAAGTGAGTGATTCTCAGGAATTTGTCTACTCTAGAGGCCTCTCCTAGCCTCCTGCATTTGCTCATATGCCACCAGAGACTACGGGTTCTTCTCTTCCACCTTCCAATTCCAGCTGCAGTGCTTCTCATCATCAGAATCTGACTCAGGCAGATTGCTCAGGATTCTGGGGAACATAGTTCTGACTTCTTATTTGTGGTGCAGAGGGAATGTAGAAAGAGCCTGGCAACAATGCCCAGTAGGCCACAGAATATCTGGCACACTATCTCTTTGACATTTAAATCTTTTTAAAAGCAGTTATTAATATAATATACAATTCGTATATAAATATTTACATATTTGCCTCAAAGATATAACTAACATCCTCTTCAGATAGAAAACAGGCATTTTTAGATATAGACGCAAGGAAATTCGAAAGGACTCTAAGTC
This sequence comes from Avahi laniger, assembly GCA_963575035.1. Taxonomy (NCBI): domain Eukaryota; kingdom Metazoa; phylum Chordata; class Mammalia; order Primates; family Indriidae; genus Avahi; species Avahi laniger. The sequence goes on from CAUYSK010065449.1 coordinate 11,177, forward strand.
TCACAGTTGGGAGCAGCACTTCTGTTACTCCACCTTCCATCAGAGACAGTGCTGACGCTACGGAGCACCTTTGAAGAACATTCTTTGCTTTTTGCTTCATCCTCTGAGAGTTTCGTGAACTATGGTGAACTATGTTTCATTATGTTTTAGTGTCACAAACGTAACTGCTGCACAATAATGGAGGGGCCAACTTCGTTACCGTTTCTTTGTCAGGAAAAAGTTTAAGAATGAGGGATATAAGTAGGCCCTTACTTCAATTACCAATACCATTGTTGAGTCAAGGATGTTTAGAAAATAAAATGTGTAGTTGACTTGTGAACTTCTTTTAACAATGCGCATATATCATAGATGTAATTGTTAATTTTGACTTTCAGAACTATTTTTATATGCCAGGCAAAGAATTTTGTGTGTGTGATTTAAAAAACAATGCTCTGTATTGGGCATTAATATTCTCATTTTATAGATAAGGAAAACTAAAGTTAACATCACAGACAGTAAGTGACATATCTTGGAATTGAATCTACAAGGCTCCTGCTATTAACCAATTGCATGAGCATTTATAGTTAAGAGGAATCTCACAGAAAAATAGTCTAAACCATACATTATTTACTTCTGTAAAATAAAGGCTAAAGAGCTGAAGTATCTTGCCTTTGGTTAGACTGTTAACTACAGAGTTGGAACTATGACCCAGGTACAATAAGTCAGGCTAAGATAAGCTAGGCTGCAGTAACAAATACCCTGAGATTTCATGGCTTTAATACAACAAAAGTTTTTTTTTTTTTTTAAATCAGGTCTAGTAGGGGTCAGACAGTCCTACCCTATGTATCCTCCACTAACTTTTAACTGCCTCAGATTGGAAGTGACACATTAGATTCCTCTGGAGAGAATTAATCAAATGACCTCAACCTAACTATCACGATGTTTGGGAGAATGTGGTCTTCCTACAGATGTGGTGAACACACAGCCTTGTCCCTGACACAGCAGGAGTTCTCACACTCTGTCCCATGCTCTTATCATGACACTAGTCTTCTTCTCACCCCAGACACTCTTCACCTTTGAAGCTGGTTTGATAAGTTTTCAATAATAGCATTCTTAGCTAAAGTATATTTGTATCTATAAAACTACTCATTCTGGACTTTTTTCTTACTTTAAAAATATTAACTACTGCTACTTATAGTGGGGGTGAGTTTTATTTTTAAAGGATATTTTCACTTGACACAAATAACAAAACCTACATTCAATATTCAACATAATAAGCCCATTATTTAAAATAGATGGGGGACTCATCAGGCCTCATAGAAGCAGCTCAGGTTTCAAATTTATTTCTCCTGTTTTTGCAATGCAAATAGGCACTGTACCTATTTTATATGCCCACTTTCTCTTGAAAAATGTCACTCTATGGTTTTAACAGTACAATTATAGATGCAATATCTATAGAAATAGATCATTGTAATAAAGATGAGAATTTGGCCAAGAATTGATATTCTTTATGTTATTCTACAGAGAAAAAATTTAACAAAATCTGAACAATATATTTGGTAATGAGGTGTAATGAATAGAAGATATATAATGATATAAAAATTTAAATATTTATTGCATAATAACTAAAAATAAAGGAGAAAATGTGGACCCTGCTCTACAATGATACCAAAAAATCATAAAATATGGTTGGACAGTTAAATATCACCAAAATGTATTCATTAAAGGCTTAACTCTGCAGGCTTCTCGTGCTCAAATCCTTCACATTCCAAAGAAAGGACAGGCCCTTGACTTGTTCCTGGGAGATAACCTCTGAGATCTTGGAATATCCTGCCTGATCAGCTTGTCTTTATATACATGAGACCTTGGACCACATCAGATAGTTTATGCTAACAATGAGATTGTGGTGAATGTGTTTTGGTTCTCCTGGGACTCTGAGCCATGCTGTACCAGTTTGAGCTCTGGGAGAGGGAGAAAGTTGGAGACTAAATATTGAAGGTCAGTCATGCAAGTGCTCCATGACTACATGACTGACCCCCCAAACAAACCCTGGATGCCAAGGCTCTAGTGAGCATCTCTTTTTGGCAATACATTGTACATATTAATATACATTGCTGCTGGGAGAATTAAGCACTATCTGTACCACTCCACTGGTAAAGAATAACTAGAGCTCACCCCTGTTTTCTCCTGGACTCTGTCCTATGTGTCTTTTGCTTTCGCTGATTTTAATCTGCATCCTTTCACTGCAAAAACTCCAATCATGATTCTAACAGCTTTTCTGGGTTCTGTGAGTTCTTCTAGTAAATCATTGAGCCTGAGCGTAGTCTTGGGGTCCCCCAAAACACAAAGTGAATTAAAGTTCATAAATAGAAAAAAAAATTCCAATCAAATTATGAGATACTAAGCGTTATAATATTTCAAACATTTGTTAAACATTTTACCATTTACAAAACTTTCCCATATTTACGCTATTTTCTGTAAGAATTCAGAAGGGGCAAAAATGACTTTAAACTACACAGATCAAGAAAGATTTTATGGAAGAAGAGTCTGGACATTGAGCTGGAGCTCAAGGGGCTCAGGAGAGAAGAGAAGGGTGAGAAAAATGCAGTCTAAGGTCAGAGCACAGTTAGTAGAAAACTTTGGTTGAAGTTCGTATTTGAGGAAGCTAAGTGAAATATTGAGACTGGAAATGTAAGATGAAGCAAATTGCAGAGGGTTTTGATGCTACTGTTGTTTACCACAAAACTAAAAGCTAAACTTTCAGTAAATTTAAGCTAATCAAATTTCAGAAAATTTTTGTGTGGAGAGGACTCCCTATAGAGGTCTCCATATGCTCCTAAATTCAAATCAAAAAGTGAGTCTACTGCCAGAAAAAGTCACTGTAATAACAACTTAGTGGGGTTCCACACATAACCTCTTTCAGTGAGGTCCATACCAAATTTGCACAATTTATAACTGCAAACTTGAGTTACTTTCACCCAGAAGTTTTATGCCCCACCGGTCTTCTGAAAACATCTCAATAATAAAGATTTTGGAGTCAGAATTTAGCTCACAATTTTGGTAATGATTGATGATGCAAAATTGTCTCCAGCTCTGCTTTCCTGTGGTTTCACTGACCCTAAAGCCCCCAAAACTGCTATTGTCAGGAAGGCACATGGGTATTACTTTTGTTGTTATTCACTGAATACCCTAAATGCATGCTGTTTTCTTTGGAAATCAGTTGTGGGAGATGAAATTGGAGTGGGCGGGATTTGTAAGGAGAAGGTGTCAGGTTTATGCAAAGGTTTGGATTACAGAAGGGTGTGAAACCTCATATAGGTGTTCAAAGGTTATAACTGTGGGCAGACAAACACACATCTTCATTTTCATAACAATATTATACCAACCAGCTCACTTCCTTTGCCCTCAGCTATATAAAGACAATGTTGTGAGAATAGCACGTGTTGTTTTTGTTTCAAGGGTTTGTTCCATCGGAAGTGGAAAACAGACGCATTCTATGTTTAATGGTCCTTTGCAATTTTGGTTCAATGCAAAAGTCAGGCCTTTCAGCCATATTATTGAGCAAACAAATTTTCTTGTAACTACATGCTCTCTCTCACATTTAAAAACAATATCATCTATACTTAAATAATAAGGACATTTTCTCGAGTTCCTTCTTGATATCAGTAGACATGAGCTTGCAATATGACCAAAACTGAAGCTCTTATTCCCTTTTCTCTAAAATTATATGCTTTCTGTATATCCCCTATCTCAATGCCACCGGCCACTCAGACTTCTCAGTCAGAATCTGAAATCATCCTGACTTTTCTCACTCCTTTATTCTTTACATCTCGTTAATCACCAGGTCACAGCTAATTTACTGCCTGAAAATCTCACCATCCTGCCTACTTCTTTTCTGTTCCTACTAATAATTCCTTACTTTAGGCCACTATTATCTCTCACATGACTTATGGAAATAACCTTTTGGTTGGTTCTTCCATTTCTCATCCTTTACCCTTTATAATTATGTTTTTGAAAATTTATCATGAAATGTTATAGCAAATTTTTGGAATATAGAGCAAGAGACACATGTTGGTCAAGGAAGATCTTTCTTGCAACCTTTGCCCTCCTCCCTGTCCTACTCAATCCTGAAGCAGGCCTGTAAGAGAGAAACTTTAATGGACACATTTGGGTGGACGCATCTGGGTGGAGATGTTGAGTAGGTGGTTGGATTCATGAATCTAATTTGAGTGGAGACATCTGCTTAGAAGACTTCAGGATACTAGTCAAAACCACTAGTTGGATGAAATCATAAGGAAGTATTGATGAATGTGAGTACAAAAAAGGAGAGTTTCGAAGACTGAGACTCAGGGCCTTCCAATGTTTAGAGAATGGGCAGATGAGTAGAAAACAATAGAGGAGAGTGAATGGAAAGGAACTTCCAGAAGGTGGAGAGAAATCCAGGCTAGTGTGATGTCCTGGAAGCGAAGTGAGAAAAGTGCTTCAAGGAGGCAGACTGATGGCCTCTGAAAAATGGGTGAAGGGGAAGCAAGAGGAGGCTTGGGGACTAACCATTATATTTAACAACATGAATATTGTTGGTGACGTTTCAATTTCAGTAAAGTGGTATAGGCAAAAACCAGGTTTGAATGGGCTCTAGAGAGAAGTGGAGGACAGTCATCAACAGTAAGAGAGTACAGGCAAGGAGAGGAGTTTTGCTCTAAAAGGAAGGAGAGAAATGGGGTGGCTGCTGGAGGCAGAAGTAGACTTTAAGGATTTTCAAGATAAGAGATGTTTACATGTCATGGAGCAAGAGAAAATTGATGCCACAGGAAAGAAAGAGGATGGTGACTGAAGTAATGTTCTTGAGTAAGCAAGAATGGATATCTGGTGCATAAGCGGAGGGGTTGGATTTGTCTAAGAGAGTGGAGAGTTCTTTCAAATCCACAGGAGAAAAAGCAGAATATATGACATAGATGTTGATGGATGGGGAGATGTAGTGGTGGGAGCATGTGGAGTTTTCTTCTGATTGCTTCAATTTTCTCAAGAAAAGTGAAAGCAAGGTCACCAGCTGGGAGTGAGGCATTGGAAACTTTAGAAGGTCTCCTTCTCAGTGAGGCCATTCTTCATCAACCTAAAATTCAGCCCCCTTAGCACTTATCACTAACATAATATCTATTCTGCTTACTTGTCATGGTTGTTGTCCCTCACCCCCCTCTCCACCAAAAGGTGAACTCCATGAGGTTTTATGTCTGATTTATTTACTATTGTAACCCCAGAACCTAGAATACTGCCAGGTAATAGGTATTCAGTAAATATTTGTTAATTAATTAATGGAAGCATTTTGTGATAATTAGAATGAAGTGGAATGGACTTTTAAATACAAAAACAAAGGAAGTATCTATTATATAAGAGTAACTGAAAAAGCTATGGGAACATATCATCCTAAGGAGTGGGAGACAATCAACTCCTGAGTGGGTCTGAAGAAAAGGGGAAGCAAAATAAGACTGGTTTCTTTTGGCACTTTCCTGAGTCATTCAATGACCTGGTTTTATTATTCCATATGTTTCAGGAAAAGGGAGTGTCTTTACACACACCAAAGCTTTTTAAAACTTTGTCTGCTTGTGGGTCGGACAATTATGAGTGTTGAGTTGTCATCTTTTTTGCAATATGTAGCAAAAGCCTCAGATTCAGCAGCTGACAGAATGACAAATTACAGGACTGGTGGCCAAAGGGAAATGAGTCTTAATAAAAAATTAGAATCCCTGGTTATAGGGCATACTTTTGGGGCTCCATATGCTTATCTGCCAAAATCCAGCCCACACTACAAGGAACTAACTTATACACAAACATGTTTTGAACATAGCTGTCTCAATAATACTTTCCAGTTCTATAAAACTAGGTTTAAAAAGAATGTATAAAATGACATGACACTGTGTAGTTAGGTGACACACGAAATGGAGTCAGAGACAGAAATTCTAGTCTTAGGTTAATGTGTGACTACGCATTCATTCTTAAACAAAACTGTCACTTTTTGCCGGCAGTGTGCTATCACGGATCAACAGAAAGAGCTAGGCATGAGATCAAACAAACTCGTATGTGAATCTTCATCAATCGGGGTCAGTCAGGAACAGAGAAAGCAATCCAGGTATTTTCTTTTCCATATTTACTTTTAATACTATAGAGTTTTGATGCAGAAAATTGTTTACACAATTGATGAAAGGGCTGAGAAGCTGACGGGTAAGAGGGCAGGCACAGGCAATTCAGAGATGAGGGAAAACAGGAAGCAACGACAATTCCTACATGGCAGGGAGGACGTGGATTATCAGAGCCAGGAAGCGGAGGCTATCTAATGGGAGCTAGAACTTTATAGCTACACCGCTTCCACCTGGAGTCAGAAAAGAGCTGGAGCTGCTTCTGGAAAGATAAGCCCAGACAAAACAAAAAGAGGTAGGAATAGCCTGTCTTGTTTTCTCTTGCCTCCAGGACCCCAGTAGGTCCCAACCCTTCCACCCTTTGGAAGCCACAACAAAGAATCTGGGAATTGTAGTTCCGGCAATAGGGAGCAGGGCAGAGAGAGGGCAGATAATGTATCTGAGAGCAAAGAAACACCTCAGCAGCCCTGCTCAACCTTTTAGCAGCTGTGGGTCCTTGAGTGATTGCTTTAACATTTAGAGTCTCAGTTTCTTCCCCTGCAATGTGACAAAAGGGATGCTTACCTCATAGGGATGGGGATTTTGTAATTCCGAATGCCATAATGTATGCAGTGCCTGGTTCAGAAAGTGGGAGTTCAAAGTATGCTCCCCACTCGCCCAATTCCCCGTTCCTTAAAGCATTGTTTTCCAAGAAAGATGAAGTAACTAATGATTCTGAAGAGAATTTGGCCACCAAATCTTATCTTCAGCAATGCTTTAATTTTAGTAAACTTCATCAAGAGCAGCAAAGAACCCAAAACTAACTCAAAGGGGCAGTTACTCAAAGTTCATATTTATCTAGAATTGTTTCTCTGAATCTCAAGATAGTGTTTGTAGAAATGGCCATAAAGCCAGTGAACAAGTGTTAGTAGAGGAGACAAAGGCAATAGCCCTTAATCCTTGCTGCTAAAATAGGGTGTTGTGTTTTTTTCACAGATTTAAAAAGAGTGAGTTTTTAATGACTGCACTAAAATCTTGAGGGAGACATGTCTTTGGCAGTAAAACCTGTTCTCAAGGTTAAGGAAAGTGCTCGCAAAAGTATATTTGAGGAAACTCAATGAAACCTCATTTCTTTAGTTTGACCTAATTTGAAATTTGGGGTAACTTCGAAAGATTTAAGTTCCCGATGAAGAATCTTATCCATTCAATTCAGCAAGCTCTCACTGAGCCCCTATAGTTGCTTCTGACCCAGAACTGGGCTCAGGATGAAAACTCCTGACAACTATAACACTGTCTCTGCTTTCAAGTTGTGCATTCCTTGCTGTTAGTATAAATTATGTTTCAAGGATCCAACTTTATTTAATAAAAAACTTTAAGTAAGCTAATTGTATGACTGACTAAAAATAATTATCCCTTCAGTAAAGTAGACTGTGCAGAACTCTTATTTTGCTTAAAGAGTTACTTAATTGCAATAGAAAGAATGAGAATTTCTTTAGCAGATAGCCCTGGGATCAAAATCCAACTTTGTCACACACTAGAATGACTTTGGACAAGCCACCAACTTGTGGATAATAATTTCTGCTCTGTAGCATTTCCGTGATAGTTAACTAAGGAAATAAATACGTGAGAGGGTTTGGCCAACTGCCTGGTTCCATATTCTCAACAAATGTTTACTGATTCCCTTTCTTTCCTTCTCTTGGAAACGCTCTACCTTTTAGCAACAAATTCTAATTATACAATCACAAGACAGAGAGTAATATAAAATTATTTTAAGATGTTTTCTGCATTTCAAAATTATTCATGATCAGCCATGCCCTATTCAGAGTTTACATACATAAACAGGGGTTTTGTTTTGTGTTATAAAAAACACAGTTGGGGTTTGGGGAGATCAGTTTTTCTTCTGATAACCAGATTACTATAGGAATTTAGGAAACTAGAGAAAAATATAAGGAAACAGAAAAAAAAATTGTCTTAACTCCATTCCCTAGGGGCACCACTGCTAACTTTTTGCTATATTTCCCCTTAATCTTTTAATAGACATTTCTTTATGCAATCAAATTTATATTATACATGATATGCATTTTGGTATCTTTGTTGTTTAAACCTATATTATAAGCATTTTTCCCTGTTATTAAATACTCTCTAAAGCACAATGTTCCATTGTAGAGAAGTATCACAATTATGTAAATATTCCCTTACTGTTGGTCCCTTTGCTTCAGTTTTGTTTTCTAAATCATGAATAACACTGCAAATATATCTTGATGCACAGATATATACCTGTATTGCTGGACCGTTTCCTGAGAATAGACACCTTGTCATACATTTATTGATCAAACTTTCTAAACTTTTTAAAAGCACTTGATAAGAAACACCAAACTGAGTGCATCAGCCCCAGTATTATAATTTTAAAAAAATATTTTACCTTAAGGAATAAAATAATGTATATTATTATTTCAGCTTTCACTTGTTTAAATAATAATGAGATTGGGGAATTTTATAGGCTAGGTGGCCGTTTGAATTTTCTCTTTTGCAAACTGCTTATGAAAGAGCAAATTTTTTCATTTCCTTTCAGTAAATATTTCTTGAGAATTTTTTATGCCCCAGACATTGGAACAACAGGATTTACGTATATAGAAATGCATAAAATATTATCCCTATCTTCAAGGAATTCTAAATATCAAAGGAGAGAGGGGGAAAATATAGTGTCATAAGATCAACAATGGAAACAGAAATGGTTTGAAGTTATAATAGAGGAAGCTCTGATTAATCTTTGAGACCAAGGAAGTTTGTGAAGGATGAATAGAAATTTTCCAGGAAGATAATTAGGTAAAGGCTTTTCAGTGTAGAAAGTTAAGAGCATGCACAAAGCTTGGAAGTTTAGAGGAGCAAATATGCAGGAATTAGAAGTAGTTAGAAACTGCTGGACTATAAAATGGGTTAGGAGAGGACCAAGAGGGAAGAGATGAAGGTAGGAAGATGGAGAAGTTTGCAAGAACCAGGTGCTGATGAACCTTATATTCCATGCTGAGCAGTATGACTTGACCCTGAAGGTGATGTGTAGCCACTAAATTCAGCCTTTTTATCTAATAATTTCTGATTTCATAGTTAAATAAGTAGATGGCAATTTAAGCTTTCTAAATGTCTCATCTGTAAGCCAGAACAATCTGTTTATACTTTTGCTATGCTAAACATGCTATGGAAAAACCAACACTGATTATGTGATGTTACCTTGGAGACATGAAAATTATTTTGGGAAGCAGGCTGATTGTCTTGTCCACAGCTCAATCCCATCAAGGCCCAATTATTTCCCTGATATCATACACATCCTTTATCTGCTTAGTTCTGAGAAACAGTGACATTTTTCATGCCACAGCAAAATTATATTTTTTAACACTATCAAGCCATTTTCATTTTATACAGATTCAACATCCATGTCTTTCCCAAGCCATTGCATGCCATTTGGTTTTGGGATGTATTATAATTAAGCCATGCTGTACTTTTTCTATGTTAAGATTTAAACCTAGATGTTAATTTGATAACTAACCACCACCTTCCCCCTGAAGTTCAGATGGTCCCAAATGGCCTCAGGCCAAACTCTAGGGATCCTCTCTCTTGCTCTAGTTTTGTCAGCACTGCAACACAACCTTTTGTGGCAGGTGAGCCTTGGATGGCAAAATTACAGGGAATTATTTAAATAACAACCGAGGTCAAGTTATTTCCATGCACTTCTTAAAAATAAACATTTTTTATTGATATACAACATATATACAGAAAAAATACAAATAAGTATATAGCTAGATGAGTTATCACAAAATAAGCACCGCATGTGACCACCACCCAGATCTCAAAATAAAATATTACCAGCACCCCAAAAGACTTATTCATTTCTGTCCCCTGCTTCCAGTCACCCACTACCTTCTTTCTTCTATCCACAGATAATCACTATCCTAATTTCTATCACCATAGACTACCTTTTTCCATTTGGGGTTATTTAAGTATTATTGTTTAGCGTCTGGCTTTTTTCCCCCCTCAACATGATATCAGTCTAATTTATCCATGTTGTTTGTAAATATACCACAATTTCTAAATTCACTTCATTTTCCATAGGGTCTGGGGATGTTTTCAGTTTCAGACTATTACAAATAATGCTGCTACAGACATTCTTAAAACACGTCTTTTGGTGTGCCTATGTATGCATTTCTGTTGGATTTATATCTAGGAGTGGAATTGCTAGATCGTACACTGTGGTTATATTTAACTTTAATAGATACAAATAGCATTCAAAAGTACAATTTTGATTCTTGTTAGCAGTGTATGTATCTACACTACATCCTCACCAACATATGATATTATCCCTCCTCTTATCCCTCTTTCTAGTTTTAGCCCTTCTGTCAGGTGTGTGATGGTTTTAATTTACATTTCTCTGACGCCTAATTAGGTTGAACTTCTTTTCACGTTTATTGAGCCATTGGACATTCTTTTTAGTGAAGTATCTGTTCCAGTCTCCAGTCCATTTTTTATTTCATCACTTATCTTTTACTTGTTGAGTTGTTGAAGGTATTTTATATATTCTGGATACTAGTCCTTTGCCAGTTACATATTTTGCAAATATCTTCTCCCACTCTCTTTATGGTGTCATTTGATCAACAGAAACTCTTAATTTTAATGTAGTCTAATTTATCAATTTCTTTTTTTTCGGTTAGAATTTTTTGTACTTTGTAAGAACTCTTTTCACATCTTCTCTGTGTACTTTGAAATGGAGTATTGAAAGGCTTCCCCCTCCTGCTCAGGAAGTTTACTTACTTTTTTTTGTTGTTTGTAACCACTGGGAGATTAATGTGGGCAAAGTATACCTGAGGGTATTGGGGCACTTGGGTATGCACAAACTCAGATTGATTTGTATCTTTGAAGAATGTTTTGTCTTTAAAGCTCAATCTTTTTGAGAACCAGGGACTCTTTTTAGCCATTTACTCTGTCAATGCCACCTTCTCAGCCTGCATCATGGAGGAACCAGACACCTTCAGTCCATATCCGATTGTCTAATCTTCTTCTTAGAAAGGAGGGAGAAGACAGTTTTGCTTATTAAGAATACATCCCATATTGAAGTCATCTCTCACCCTTTCACCAGCAGTGGTGTATGCAAGACAAGCACCAAGTACCAAAACCATTTCCAAGAAACATTGTCAAGTGTATCAACCCAGGGCAGCACATCTGCTTGTGTTTTCAGAGAAGGGTGGACCTGGGTTGAGCATCAGGAAATTTGCTGAAGAACTAGAAGGTTGATTTGGATAAACCAAGAGGAGTCGTAGTAATGTCTATGGTTGGGCTTAAATATGTTTCTGGAACAAGTCACATGAGCAGAACAATGTCATGGAACAGATCTGGAAATACTCATCATCAGATGCTTTTCTCCACATATTTTCTTTACATGTTACACATTCCTATATTAATAAAATCCTTTTAACATTTAATATACTTATTGTAAATATGACAGTAATGTTGAAGAAACATGATTATTTTCCTTAATCTCCCATAAATAAGAAAGTACTTTATATTTCTGAGAATTCTATTTATATCAAGAAGGCATTAGCATCATGTTTCTGTAAGTACAGCAGGAAAATGTGTGACTCTGTCTTTTTTTCATTTTCATTAGAGATTGCTATTAATAGCCTTTCAGGGGTACTAACATTATTTCTTCTCAGAGAGGAAAAGGCTAAGGAGTCTAAAATAGCTCTGCCTTTCCCTGCCCCTAACCTTATCCACAACATTTTTCCTTTCTCAGGAAGAGTGTCCCATAGTCCTATCTGGCTGTAGTTGGCAGTCATTCTCCACATTGGTAGCCAAGGATATGTGTATTCTGTGCCTTTTACCAAGTGAACGAGCCTTCATGAGTCTGTGGGCCTCCAAAGGAAAAACTGGTCAAGGACCTAGCTGCTACTGTTGGTCAGAATGCTTGGCCAGTGCTTCCTACACTTCTTAATCCCATCACCATAACTTTCTTCCTCCAGTTTTCAGTCATTTTCTGTCCCCAGTTACAGCCCTTGGCACCTCCTGACATCAATTAGTATTCTCTCACTGTGGACTTTGGTTGCTCTTGGATCACATGTTGTACTGCAAACTGTTTCTTTGGATGGCAGAATCTCTCTACTTGTAGGCAACTGAGGCTCAAAAATGTGGTCTACTAGTACTGGTGGGAAGAAAGATAAATGCTTCTTTCTCACCACTCCTCACTTGTCTCCCTACCATATTCCACCCTCAATTATACTGTCCTATTTTTAGACATCTAAAAATAGATGCCTCTTCCAGCCCCACCCTTTCCTCCATCTGCCACCCCTCTAGGTGATAGTGACCCAGTACTCGCTACCTCTTCTGCTTTGAACCCTTGTGTCTCCCCCTACTCTCATCATCTGCTTCTGTTTGTCCTTCACAACCTGCTTTAGGCATCAAGTCTCCTAGAAGCTTTTCTAATCACTCTCCCAATCAATCCCTGATTATCTGAGTTGTCTCAGGAGCCTTTCCTGTGGATGTCCATAGCTCACTGTGCATAACCTTCTTGGCATTCCTCATTCTCTGTTTGGTTATGTGCTTACTCATCTGTCCCCCAGACTGGACTCTGAGTTCCTTGAAGTCAGGGATCCCATATTTTTACTTGGGTTTTTACTTCTATGCCAATGGCCAATGCACAACTAACACTCAAAATATATTTGTTGATTGATGAATGACTGAAAGAAGGAGCTCTGAAAAAAACAGCATGTCTTACAGATTAACGCTGAACTCTTTATAACTAATATGTAATTTCATTTTGTATCTTTTCAAAATCTCCCCACACCACTCTACTAACACTTCGGTGTACACACACTCATAGAAGAAGAAACTGAATTGTTTTTAGCCTTTTTCATAAAGAAAAGCACTTAATTTTCTTTCTACAAAATTCAAACTTTTGAAAATTTATCAAAGGACTGATCTAACTTTAGCAAATATGTCTTCAAAGATGTATAATTTAATCTTGTAATGTAGGTGATAATGTTTAAATTATTCAATGAAGAAAATACTTTTAGTATTAACTTAAAGAAAAGAAATTCATATGATAATTATTAGTCATCCTTATATATTCAATAAATTTATAAAATACAAATATAAAATAAAATTTATAGAATAAAGAGGGAGACCAAAGATTTCTGCTAAGTAACACTTTTCTAGCTCTTAGCTTACATCCTTGAAAACAGGATGACAATTTCAGAATTTTTCTGAATATCTCAGACAAATGAAAAGATTTCAACTAGTTCATATGATGAGTCTTACTGTAAAGAGTTGGCCTTTAAAATCAGAAGAGTTCTGCCATTAGCTGTCTGTGTGAAGCTACTTAACCTCTTTAAGTCCTAATTTCCTCATTTGAAAAATGTAATTACTCTAAGCATGGGAAATGGGGGAAAGTGTTCCTAATATAATAATTGGTCCAACATGCCAGTCACAGCTAGTAAATATTAGCATTATACTAACCTGATCTAAATTAATGACAGTCTTTTATGTCTTATGAGTTTTTGTAGTACTTCCTGATATGATTGCATTATATTCTCATCAAGTTAGGGAAAAGATAAATGATGTCCTTCTATTTTTAAGTGTTGGAGTCCATGAAATACTAATTTTCCCTGTGAGCAGGCATCTTTTTGTTGCTGTTATTATTTTGCTTTCTTTTTTGTCTACCAGGCATCCTTTGGGAAATTTGTCCATTTTGTATCGTTCAGGTGGGTTCAACCCTGCCCCTGCCCCTTATCCACAGGTGTGAGCTCAATATCCAGATTCATTCAGCAAGAATAGCATGTCTCCCTACTTAATGGTTCTGTGATAGATTCATATCCAAACAGGACCAATCAGGGACTTCCCTGTTATGTGATACAGGAACACTGTGAGAAAGTAAAACTCTCTTCTTCCCAGATCAAAATCTCCAAGGATACCATAAACTAGAGCTGCTAACAGCCATCTGCTTTGGCTGCATGAAAGCCACTTCATTTCATCCTTCTTCAGAGGAGGATAAAAGTATGGTAAAACAGAGATGAGAGCTAGATAGAGAGAGATAAACCCTGGATTAAACTATGGACATTTCATTTATGTGAGTGGGACACTGTATTTTTTCCTTGTACATAAGCTATAAATCATGCTTCTGTCATTTGCAATAGAAGAGGTCTCTACTAATACACCTCAAAGCAGCAACAAACTGAGACAGTAGGAGATCAAAATAAAACTAAAAACTTGCTGATCAGTACACTTATTCATGAACAAATGCTTATATTCCCAAACAACTTTCAATTTTATTGACATGAATCTTCAAATAACTATGAAAGAATGCACCTACCTTAGAGAATTCAAAACTCACAAACATCCGTTCTTTTTGCTACTAATTCCAAGTTATGAAACATATATTTACAGATAGCAACTCTGATATTCGGAGAAAAAGAAAACTTGGCTCTGTTCTTTATCCTCTGAAGTTTGCATTTCCTATTCCAAATTTACAAATGGAATAAATGGATCTTTCCTTTTTCTTTCTATTGATTCCAAAATAGCCCACACCCTCAAAATGAGTATTCTACTGTCTTAAAATTATCAGCAGTCTTTGGATCCAAAGTTCAAACCAAAGTGAAACTGAAAATTCTAAGGAGAAGACAATCATGTAGAAAGAAGAAAATGTTATTGTTATCCCTGCCATAGATAAAATAGATCCTCCTCTACATCCATGTAAAATGCTTTTTATTTGTATCTTCTCCATTATGGCCTAAGTTTAAAATATGATCCAGTACTGTTAAGGACTAATATACTTAGAAGCCTTGCTGACCTATATTATTATTGGATTCTAGGATCACCCACTTTCTAAAAGTCTTTCTTCTTGCCCACATTTCTTCCCTACGATACTTCCAGTGGATATTTTATGTGTGTACTCAGAGACAGGTCTTCTCAGCTCTAAGATGATGGCCACTGTTTACTTCCCCTCTTGTTTGCCATTTACCTCCCACCTCCATGACACCTGGCAGTAGCAGATGCATTTAATTACTTACTGACTCCAATTTTCCCTTTCTCCCTTGCTAACAGACTCCTGACCTTGTTCAGGGTGGCAATTACTCACATTCTCAGGGATGGGTAGTTGATTAGTCAAAGCAATTATGGCAGACTTGTTCCCGGCTATCTTAGCTTTTTAGTAGCTAGAGGTGATCATGCGACATTGCTATGGCCGATGAAACCAAAGCATAAATTTGCTCTGGAGGGGTTTGGGGAGCACTTTTGATCCTGATGAAAAGAAAGAGACACATTCTGTTATGTTCCCTTCCATTTCTTCCTTCTTCATGCCTTGGATGTGAATTTGGGATCTGAACAGCAGCAGCCATATTGCAATTAAGAGCTATGAACATGAGGATGAAAGCAGAATTGCTAAGAATTGCACAATATGAAGATGGAAAATATGGCCCCTGATGTCATTGTTGAGTTGTTGAACCAATGTAGAAGCTAGCTGAATCCATGTGTCTTGGAATGTAACAAAAATACCACTACTATTTGTTTAAGGTACTGTTAGTCAAGTTTCTCTAATTTGCAACCAAACCAAATAATAATGTTCACATATGCTGTTTAAGTCTCCTCTACCTAGAAAACTGAGAAGATGCCTCCCTACTTTGTGTTGGATGTCATCGTTTCTCTAGGTCACTGATACCAGCTATGCGTGGCCTCTGTGTCCACTGGGTGCCATCATCCCCTCTGAGCCTACCTGTTACCTTCACTGGATGTCAGTTATTTAGTGTGAGAGCATCATAATGTTCCTATTGCTCCTGTTGTTGAAAACAGAGAACACATACAGTAGTAAAGACCAGCCACCAATATTCTCAACGTACAGGGTGAATTTGGACTGGAATCAGTGAAGAGAAGTGAGTCAGGTTTACATAGCAATGATTCCCATAGAAATGGAGATGCAGTTGACAGAAATATTATAGTTCAGTGAGATGTACTGATATGTTGTTTCCCTTCAAATCAAAAATATTTAACTATTTATTCAACATTTATTTAGTAGAGATAAGGAGAAACTGATTTCCTACTAATAAAAATTATACCCTCAAAGAGGTAACACACTAAACTCATTCCTACTGACTTAAGTAGATTTAATCTGAAGATGAAAAATGAGAGAAACATTTTCTCCTCTGCTGTAGTCCTGGCTCTCTCTTAGGTTGTTGTTGTTGTTGTCTGTCAATTTCTGAACCAGAAACTTTCTGTGAACTACATTAAAGGCTTTACCATTTGGATAATAAACTATATTCTTTGTTCAGTTTAAATAGCCTTGTGCCATGCATTCTTTTATTTCAGAGATTTCAGCTATGGGATTGCTGATTTCAGACTACTCAGAATATTCAACAGAATAGACAGGCACCATCAAAGCAGGGTTATTTCCTCTTGGCAGAGCAATACCAGTCTTCATTTTACTCATCAAGTGCAGGTGGAAACCTGAGTTAACTGGCACCTGTTTCTGATTTATTCTGTTGATGCCTTAGCAACTCCTTAATTACTGAGACCATTGGCAGTTGTCTGGTTGGCATCCCCTTAATATAGTTCTAAATAAATCAAAGTTGTAGAGGAAATGCAGAGGGAGAAGAAAGAGGGCATCTACATTGTCCAGAGGGAAATCCCATGCACAGCTGGGTGCTGAACTCTCTTCACATGGGTGTTCCTGCCTGCAGGCCTGAAAGGAATGAGCACAACTCCCGATGGGATATGTCACATCTCCGCAGAATATACCC
Source organism: Avahi laniger (assembly GCA_963575035.1). Classification (NCBI taxonomy): domain Eukaryota; kingdom Metazoa; phylum Chordata; class Mammalia; order Primates; family Indriidae; genus Avahi; species Avahi laniger. The sequence continues at coordinate 28,041 of CAUYSK010065449.1, forward strand.
TGACTTGAGCTTGTTACAAAAATTCAGAATATTCAACTAAGTTAACTACAACAAAGTAATATATTTTCCTGCCCTCTCTATTTTGCTTCTTTGAAAAAAATTAAGTTAAACATATTTATTGGGAATCTATTTTTTTTTTTTTTAAGTATAGATCCTTTATTTTCCAAATTAGTGAACCACTGGGCTCTCTGTAAATACAAACAAGGAAAGAACATTCTGCCAGGCACATGGAGAGCTGGGTTCCAGATCTGTGAATAAGTTACAGAAGTGACCTTGAATGAATCATATGCTTAACCCTTCAGAAACTTAGTTTTCTCATCTGTAAAACAAAGAAGTCAACAACTCTCAACTGCAAAGAGGTTTTTTATCTATTTGATTTTTATACATTTCTTGAGTCCTCTCTATTGTGTTAAGTGAAGT
>CAUYSK010065450.1:0-24295 GCA_963575035.1 Avahi laniger
CATGCCTGTAGTCCCAGCTACTCGGGAGGCTGAGGCAGTAGGATTGCTTGAGACCAGGAGTTTGAGGTTGCTGTGAGCTAGGCTGACGCCATGGCACTCGCCCCAGGCAAGAGAGTGAGACTCTGTCTCAAAAAAAAAAAAATATTCCTGATTGACCTATTCTTGTGGGATTCTTTGAATTCTCTTTTGAACTGGCTATAATACCTGGCTGCTTCCCTCATTAATTAATGAGTTAAATTAAATCTTGATAAGTGTTCACCTTATATTTGCAAGAGTCATGATTTTACCTTTAAAAATATTGTCATTTAACACAAATTGACATTATAGCACAAACATCTATCCCTTAAAATTATTCATGACTATACATTGTAATGGCTCTATGACACTGTCGTGTGAACGCATGACAACTTATTCATCTGTCCCCTAGTGTCCAAATATTCTACTGATCCCCATGTGTCCAATATTTAGATTGTTTACATAGCTTCCCCTTTATCTAAAAAAGAATGTAATGAACATCTTTGTGCATAAATCCTCATCCACGTTTTTTTTCCCTTACGATAGATTTCTATGAATAGAACTATGGAGCTGAAGGTTATTAACATTTTTAAATTTCTTGAAAGGTATTGCCAAGCTGCTTCCTGGTAGGAGACACTTCTGCCAACAGTTGTGAGACTACTCTTCTCAGTAAACTCTCACCAATATTTAGCATTATCATTTAAAAGCTTTGGGAAGTTAATAGACAAAGGATACTTTGTTTTGGATTTCAAAAATTATTTTTTAAAATTATGGTAAGAAACACATAACATAAAGTTTACCATCTTAACCTTTTTTAAGTGTACAGTTCTGCGGTGTTAAGTATATTCACATCGTTGTACTACAGAGCTCCAGAATTTCTTCATCTTGCAAATGTTAGATCTATTTCATTGCTTTGATTTTCTTCTTTAGGGACTTCGGTTTTATAAATGACTGTCCTTTACATCCCCCTCCTCCTTTTTTCTCCTTTCTTTATCTTGTTTTCATTTCCATAGTTATTTTCCTGTCTTCCTTTCCAGCTGGCCTCCCTTCTCAAGTGTTTACTTTTCTTCTCTTTCTTAAGAGCCCCTGATGACTTTTTTACAGACATGCACACCCCTGTAATCATGACCCGGGCCACGTTCCAGCAGCCCACACACTCCTCATTCCCTTTACCAGTCAATACTTCCTCCCAAACCAGTCAATACTCCTCCTTCCCCCCATCAAATATAACCATTTTTCTGACTTCTCGTTAATTTTGCCCTTTCTTGATATTAATATGCACAAAGTCAGACAGTATGTAATATTTTGTCTGACTTTTTTCCCTCAATAATATGTATACAAGATTAAATGTACATAATATAGTTTATTTTATTGCTAACAACAAATATTCCCGGAGTGTCTACGGTGTGATGGGCTTTGCAATAACCATCTCGAACAATAAGGGCTGCGGTTAATTCTGGGTTCTTTCTGATGCCCAGCATGGGTGACATCCTATATATAGGAAAATACAAAACCAGAGCAATGGAAACGCGTTGAATCACCACTCCCACGGGCTTGCTGAAGTCAGACAGATAGCCCCTAGGATGGTGCTCGGGACTGTGGTGAGACTGTCTTCATTGATGCACCTTGCAAAGCAGTGGTTTTAAGTGCATCGGGATCACCAGAGGGGCTCCTTGAAACACAGTCTGGGGGGCCATGACTCCCAGAGTGACTCATTCTGTAGGTCTTGGGTGGGGCCTGACAATTTGCATTTCTAACAAGTCCCCAGAGGGTGCTGATGGGGCAGGGACCACACTGTGAAAACCATTGCCTCCAGGTTCACAGAAATCGATGTGGTTGTTACCAGATCCCTCAACACCATCTTCATGGGTGGCAGCTCATGTCTTTTGCATGTTTTCTGGGAAGGCCTGAGGCCGGCTCAGATAAATTCTGCTGCTTGAGGGTGCCTGGCCAGAGGTCTCTCAGGCATTTGGCTCATCAGAGGTCTCTGGGTCCAGAATTGGTATTGAGGAAGCTGGGCTCAGGAGAACAATATTGTCACCTGTGCTGCTTTTTTGTGTTTTCATCTACATAATCATCTTCAATATTGTTAAGGATGGACATTTGGTCCAGCTTATAGCTTCCAGAAGCCCTTAGTGACCACACCTGGCTAAAGGTCCAAGATACCTCGAGGGAGTCTGGGCTCCTGCTGTTAGGAGTGAAGGGCAGCAGAACCTCCCATTGGTTTCAGATTCTAGAATTTCTCAGATCAGGCTGCTGAAGGATGTGCCCGAGAATCCAGTGGACTTCAGAGAAGTAGCTGCATGTGCCAAGGGACGGGATGTTTTCTGTGGCATCACGGTGCTGCTGGCCCTTCTCCCCTAAGTCCCAGATCATCCTTTCCTGTTCTTGCCCAAAGAACCTCCTCTCCAAGAGGTAATCCTGGTGAAAAGACAGTCTTTTCAGGGTGGTTTCCAGGTTGCGGGACCCAGGTGTGCCTGGGGTACCCAGCTTCTTATTCTGGTCTTCATTTCCCAGATGGGAACACTTGAGTACCTACCATGTCTGTGACGTTCACATTGCTGATGCCTCTTGGCAACGGGAGTTGGGTGGGAGGGGATGGTTTTGATCAGCTGGGTGTGAAGGGATCCCAGCAGAGGAGCCTGGGACGTGCAGGAGGAAGGGGTCAGACACCATGGCTTGGTGACTTAGCTGATGTTTCTTACAGTCTCTTGGACACACCTCTGGAGGGTTGTGTCTTGAAATTCTATTTTTTCCAACGGCAGTTCCTTGCTCTGCGGCCAAGTTGTTCATAAGAAACAGATTCAGTGAGACATGAGGTGTTTGGCATGGTTTGTTCGGAAGATTTTCATTTTTTGTTGGGTCTCATGAAAGCATTTCCATGCACACTGCATCCTACATACTTCCCATCCAGCCGCAGAGTTCATAACTAGTGGGCAGCTGGTCATCTTGAAAAGCCCCTGGGGGCTGAATGTTTTACGGTAACAAATTAAGAATGGACTAATTCCAGAAAATATTTAAAGTGGAGGGCTCTTCCAACCCACAAACCAAAATTCTTTCTTTCTTATAAAAATTAGATTGCTCTTAACATTGGCTGAGCTTATGGATTTTGGAGAATTATGATTTAGCAGGACCGAAAAGACCCATCAGTGGAAACTGAAGCCCTTTGGCTGGGGTCAGGGGCAGTTCACCAGAACTAGCCCAGCGGTGCACAGCGCCACCTGGTGGTGATCCCGGACCAGAAAGATCTTCCTTCTGAAAAGCGTGCGACTGCAGATGGGCGGCTGGACCGCGAGAGGGTAAAACACCCCCTCCGGTGAGCTATGACAAAGTCTGGGAGCAGATGCTGCACATGTACGTCCTCTCTGGTTTCTGAGGTCTTCCCTCTCTTAGCTTACAGTTTCCTCTTCTGTACAATAAAGGGCAACCAGGCGAACTTGAGGTTCCCTTTCTAGACTGTTTATGCAGATCAAAATCCCCTTCTACAGCTTCCCCTGATGCTTCCTCTTTCTCTGTTTGCAAGAAAAGAAAATAATAACATGAATGTCTTTATTATGAGAATCTTGTTCTTAGTTAATTCACGTTGTTGGAGAGTGCTTCGATGTAAGGTTTATTTGGCAGAAGCGTAAGTTGCATACGGATTCATAATGAGGTTCTAAAACAAGCAGCATGCTTAGGAAACAGAGAGAGCTCCTTTTTTCCTGCTATTATTTTTCTAAATCGTGGAAACCACATTACAGAATACTGGAAAATGGAAGGAAGAGTATCATGTCTATACCCCAGCCCGGTGAGCAGGCTTCCGCGTGCTGCAGTTTCTGATTCGTGTTGTTTCACACCTCATTCAGGCGCTATCTTCCGTGGCTGGCCATAAAATATCATTTTCTTAGAAATACAGTCAATCAGGCAAGAAAGTAAGGTGTGAAAGTCCAATTGATTACTTAAAACAGTTCCTTTGTGAGAGTGATCAAGAGTGCCCATTACTCAGCAGTGTTGGATATTAACAATATTTTCCATTTTGTCCATCTCATGGACAATAATAACTATTAATAGATGTTTGGTGTTCATTTCTTGTACTACCTCTGAGAACAAACAGTTTGTGTTTATTGACTGTTTATATTTCTCTATGAATTTTTGTTCCTAGCTTTTGCCTGTTTATATTTATTTATATATTTCTTTCTTACAATTTTGGAGTTATTTATAGATTAGTAATTATACTTTGTCACATCTTGCAAATATTCTATCCCAGTTTATCACTTATCTTTTGGCTTTGTTTATTTTATTTTAAGTGCTTATGTGGTTGAACCCATCAATTTTCCCTTTATGGATTCCAAGTTTCCAGGTTTTCTTAAAAGGGCTAACCCTACCCTGAGGGTAAACAAATGCTATCATTTCTTTGCTGCTATTTTAATAGTTCTATTTTTTTTTTGTATTTGTGTTTTGAATCTCTGTGGAATTTATTGTTTGTAGTGTGAGGCAAAAGGTTCTAACTTTATTTTCTTCCAGATGGAGAGCCACCTTCACCCCCAGCTTTTTCAGAGACAATATAAATTGCCACAACCTTCTTGGACAGCAGTCTGGCTATAGCTACTTATTTAAAATGCACGTACTCTTTGATCCTGCAATCCTACTTCTGGAAACATATACTGGTAATTTTATAGAAATAGAAATACCAGTATATAAAAATTTATAATGTAAGGATGTACATTGTATCATTTCTTTTATAATAGCCCCCCAAAATCTGGACTCTCCTTTAGTGTATGTGGGAATGTTTGAATAAATTATGGCAAATCCATACTATGAAATATTATGAAATTATTTAACAGAATGCTATAGATCTCCACATTGACTTAGAAAAGTGTTCGCATATACTGTTAAGTGGAAAAAGCAAGTGACATGTCATTTAAAAAAACTATATGTGTACACATGTCTGTATATGGATAGAAAAACTATAAAAGCATATGCATCATAAGGTTATCATTAGTTTCCTCAAGGTGAGAGAATTGGAAAGCGATTGGAATATAGGGGATGAAGATTATAAATTTTTATTTTATAGAGGTGTATTTTTTGAAATATAGCAAATCAAGAAAGAAATCACATTACTAACTGGTTAATTATCCAAAAAGAAGGCTGGGCATGGTGGCTCATGCCTGTAATCCTAGAACTCTGGGAGGCTGAGGTGGGAGGATCCCTTGAGGTCAGGAGTTCGAGATCAGCCTGAGTAAGAGCAAGATGCTGTCTCTACTATAGAAAAAATTAGCCGGGCATGGTGGTGGGACCCTGTAGCCCCAGCTACTCGGGAGGCTGAGGCAGGAGGAGTCGCTTGAGCCCAGGAGTTGGAGGTTGCAATGAGCTAGGCTAATGCCATGGCACTCTAGCCTGGGCAATAGAGCAAGACTCTGTCTCAAAACAAACAAACCCCCCCCCAAAAGTAAAGAACTTATTTAGCCTATGGAGGTAGAAGGATCATTACCCGCATTTTCCCTTCAAGAAGGTAAAAGGGTACAGGATAAATGTCTTCATACATCAGAAGGCTGGTAAGTTTGGGGAGCAATAGACTCGCATGCCGTTAGAGTAGAACTAGCAGTAGTGGACGGGAATTTCAGGGGGGCTGATTATTAACAGCACAACATGACGTAAATTTTTAATCACTAGAAGTGTCCAAAAACTGAAGCGTCTCTCACGAAGAGTTTGAGATTTCCATTGCTAGAAATATTCAAGCTGACGCTAGGTGACCATCTGTCATGTGTGCTGTGGAAAAAACTTCTAAATTTGACTGGAGGTTGGACAAGATAATTTTGAACACCTTTCCAAGGCTAGAATTCTAAGGTTTGAACACCTGGAAACAATTTTGCTGTGGTTATACTGTTTACCTAAATCTCTCGACAGCCCTAGAGGCAGACATCATAATATTAATATGTCCGTTTTGCAGAAGAGAAAACCAAGGGAGAGACAAGTAATTTGCCCATTGTTACACAAGGCAGAGTGATACAGCCAGGATTTGAACACAAGAATCCTGTCTTCAGAACTCTTGCTCCTAATAATTCACTATTCAATTACAAATAATTAAAATCAAAGCTGCAATAAATATATTTGTAAATATATATATACATATGTAAATATACATGCTCATATATATACCTGCGTATATACATATCGACAAATGAGTATATATATGCATAGTCACACACAATATTCATACACATACACAAAATATGTATTGCAGTGTTATTGGTAATGGCAAAATCCTGAATAAAACTAAATGTTCACAAATAGGGGACTGCTAAAATAAATTATGGTGTCCCCTATATAATGGCATTTTATGCAGCTGTTAATTGAGATTGTCTTATAGGCCATGATACAGAAGATATCCAAGATACACTAAATTTTTTAAAGCAAGTTGCAAGACCATGTTTTCTATGATACCATTTTGCTCTGTGTGTATGTGTGTATTTGTGTGTATATGATTGTCTAATTTATAAAAGGATATGAAAGAAACTGTTAATAATGGTTATCTCTGAGAAGGATTGGGCTGTGACTTTTTCTCTCCTGTACTGTTTAACTGTCTATCATTAACATGTACTAATTTTGCAATAAAAACTCATTAAATAGCCGGGCATGGTGGCGTGTATCTGTAGCCCCAGCTACTCCGGAGGCTGAGGTGGGAGGATCCATTGAGCAGGAGTTCAAGGCTGCAGTGAGCTATGATGGTGCCACCGCACTCCAGCCTGGGCAACACAGTGAGACCCTGTCTCTAAAAACGGAAAAAAATACTCATTAGAAATACAATTTTCCGTAATTCCTCCTTTTTAAACTCAGCAGATTTCCCGTAAAGAATGATCTCTTTAACTGCTTGACACTGTGGACACAGTACTCTGAGTTGAAAGCATAATTTCTCTGCCTTTCTCTGATGGTAGTGTTTTACCTTTCTTTTTATAATGTAACCAATTGCTTTCACACTGATAAAAGTGAATGCAAGGCCCTTTCAGTGAGAGCAGCATTAATGCTCCATGAAAAGCAAAATTTGGAAACATTTGAAGAGAAAATAAATTCATAAATATATAAATACTTTCACTCTATCATGCATAATTTTGTTGCCGAAGTAACTTACACATGGAACCACTCAGTCTTAAACTATCAAGTCCTCTCTCAGGGTAGGGAAATCTTCATGTATCGATCCCTTTGGGCCTGGCCCTGTTTCAATCCCATTATAAATAGTTTCTCATTTTTATTCCTATTACAAAAACCTGAAGTTCAGAGAGGTTAAAAAATTTCACCAGGGTGGCAAAGATAATAAATGGAAAAACATGAAGTTTGAATTAGATCTGGTGTCAAAATCCTGTGTTAGGACTTCTGTTGCTGCCCAAATTAGAGTAACAGGGACCAGATTTACCCTCCTACCTGGAACAACCAAATAATGAACAAATTATTAATTTCAATTTGCCAGACACCAGACACATAAGACAATGATGGACAAGTGATCCCTGAAAAACAGGAAACAAATGAGATGAGCCCTATAATTGCCCCAGCATATAGCTTTGAGTGAGTTTCCAAACTGTAGCATAGGGAGGCAGAATGCTGTCCAGCCTAGATTTCTTTTCCTTTCTTTTCTTTTTTTTTTTTCAGAGATGGGGTCTTGCTATGTTTCCCAGGCTGGTCTCAAACTCCTGGCCTCAAGCAATCCTCTCTCCTCAGCCTCCCAAAGTGCTGGGATTACAGGAATGTGCCACTGCACCTTGCTAACCCGGCTTTTTTTGTTGAAGAGATGAGAATCTAGGGAGGCCAAGACAACTAGAATTCAAGAAACAGAGTATGGAGAGGAGAGGGCTGTGCACAGAGGGAACTCTGGGCATCTGCACAGGGGGTTCTCTTTGAATATTTAACTAACCAGAGCGTGTGTATAAGGAGATTACCTCTCTACATGAGGCGGGAACAGAACCACCTGAGATGATTAGAGGTACGAGTGCCTGGTGCTCACACAGGCCAGGATTAGAGCCTATTCTCACCAACCAGCCTGGAAAACCTACAGACCCATAGGGCCTTGCGTAGAGTACACAGAAAAGTCTTGCTTCAGTGCGGGAATACTGAGCTCTAGATTGAGCACTGCTCCAGACCAGACATCAGACAGTGGACAAGCGATTCCTGAGAAACAGAAAAATAATGAGATGAGCCCTACAAATCTTAAAAACATGACCCAAAAAGATTGAAATTTCCAGGCAACTCAGATATATCTCAGAATAAGGCTCAAGAAAATTTACAGTAATACAAAACGTATCCAGCACCCAACAAGGCAAAATTTACAATGTCTGGCATCCAAAATGTTGTCAGAGATTCAAAGAACCTGGAAAATACAACCTAGAATGGGGAGATCAATCAATCAGTGGAAGCTGACCCAACCTGATACAGGTGCTAGAATTCACAAAGACATTAATAAAGTTATTGCAACTATATTCCATAGGTTCAAAAAATTAAGTAGAGACAGGAAAGCTGTAAAAAAAAAAAGTCCCATATCAAACATATGGAAATGAAAACTACAATGTCTGGCATGAAAAATACATTGAATGGGACCGATGGCGTATTAAACTTTGAAGAAAAAAAGGTTGTTGCACTTGAAGATATAGCAATAGAAGCTCTAAAAAATGAAAGAGAGAAAAGAGAATTTTAAATGTTGAGTATCAGTAAGTTGTAGGACAACTGTGAATGGTCTAATGTACGTATAATTATAGTCTCCAAAGGAGAGGTGGGAGGGTCAGAAAAGAATAGTTGAAGAAATAATGGCCTTTTTTCTCCAATTTTATTAAAAGCTATAAACCCATGTATCCAGGAAACTCAATGAACCGTAAACACAAGAAACATGGAGAAAACTACACCAGGACATATCATAATCACATTGCTCAAAAACAGAGACAGGAAAATCTTAAAAGCAGGGAGAGAAAAAGAAAGACTTGCAGACAAGAACGAAGATAAGGATGACGGCAGATTTCTCATTAGAAAAAATGCAAGAGAGCAGACAGCAGAGCAACATCTTTCAGGTACCAGAGGAGAAAAACCCTCTCAACCCAGAATTCTATACCCAGTGAAAATATCCTTCAAAAATGAAGACAAAATGCTTTTCCAGACGTACAAAAGCTGAGAGAATTTTTCACTAACAGATTCATGGTACAAGATAATGTTAAAGGACATCCTTCAGGTAGAGGGAAAATGATTCCAAATGTAAATATGGATCAACACAAAAACATAAGGAGCATCAGAAACAGAACCACTTGAGTAAATATACAGGAGTTTTTCTTTAAATAAGAAAATTTATAACACCCTAAAAGTAAAAGGTATGACAATAATAGCACAAAGGTGGGGGGAAAAGAAATATACTCATAAGGTTTTTATACTATACATGCAACAGTGTATCATTTTAAGATAAACCGTGATAGGTAAAAAATATATACTATAAAACCTAAAGCAACTGCTAAAATAAAAAACAAAGAGTAATAGTGAATAAGAAATAAAGGAAGTAAGTTGGAATCATAACAAAAATTTATTTAATCCAAAAGAAGGCAGGAAAAAAGTAGAAAAGGGGAATAAGGGACAAATGGGAAAAAAATCAAATAACAAGATGACAGATTTAAACCTGACTATATCAATGATCACATTAAATATAAATGGGTGGGCAAATTATTGTCTGAGACCAAATCATGGCTAGTGCCTGTTTTTGTAGTGTTCATGAGCTAAGAATGGTTTTTACATTTTTTAATGGCTGTATTTTAAATTCGTATGTAACTGTCTGTGTAATAGCCTCAATTTTGCCTCCTGTACCACAAAGCCTAAAATATTTACTCTCTGGCCCCTTGAGTTTGCCCACCTGTGGTATAAATATCCCAATTAAAAGGCAGAAAATATAGGATTAGGTGGACATTTGGGTTGTTTCCACTTTATGGCTATTATGAATAATGCTGCTATTAATACTTGTGTACAAGTTTTTGTGTGGACATATGTTTTCAATTCTCTTCGACACATACCTAGGAGTGGAATTGCTGAGTCATATGGCAACTGTATGTTTAACCTTTTGAGGAGCAGCCAGACTGTTTTCTAAAGTGACTGCACGATTTTATATTCCCACCAGTGATGTATGAAGCTCCCATTTCTCCACGCCCTCACCAACACTTATTATTATCTGTCCTTTTGACTATAGCCTTCCTAGTGAGTGTGAAGTGGTATTTCACTGTGGTCTTGATTTACATTTCTGTGGTGGCCAATGATGTTAAGATTCTTTTTATTTTCTTATTGGCTATTTTTTGGAGAAATCTCTATTCAGATCTTTGTCTATTTTAAAATTGGATCATTTGCCTTTTTGTTGTTGAGTTGTAAGTGTTTTTTATGTATTCTGGAAACTAGACCCTTATCAGCTATATTTTCTGTGGGTTGTCTTTATTTTCATGATGGTTTCCTTTAAAGCACAAATGGTTTTAATTTTGATGATGCCAACTTATCTATTTTTTTTTTGATTATTTGTGCTTTTGGTATCATATCTCAGAAATCATTGCCTAATCCAAAGTCATAAAAATTTGCACTTATATTTTCTCCTAAGCATTTTATAATTATATATTTAGGTCTTTGATCTATCGAGTTAACTTTTATATATGGTATGAGGCAGGGGTCCAACTTCATTCTTTTGCAGGTGGAATCCAGTTACCTCACCATGATTTGGTGAAAAGACTCTTCTTTCCTCGAAGAATGGTCTTGATATCCTTGTTGAAAATCAGTTACCTGTAGATGTGATGGTTCTTTTTCTGGACTCTAGATTTTATTCTTTTAATCTATATGTCCATCCTTATGCCAGCGTCCCACTGTCTTGATTATTGTAGCTTTGTAGTAAGATTTGAAATCAGGAAGTATGAGTCCTCCCAACTTGTTCTTTTTTTTTTTTAACCCCAAGACTGAAAATAAAAGAAAAAAGGGGTCCTTTGGCATTTCATATGAAATTTAGCATCAGCTTATTAATTTCTGCAAAGAAGGCAACTGAGACTGATAGGGACTGCTTCGGATCTGCAGATCGGTTTGAGGAGTGTTGCCATCTTTACAATATTAAATCTTCTGATCCATGAACATATCTCTCCATTTATCTAGGGCCTTAATTTCTTTAAAAAATGTTTTATAGTTTTCAGAGTATAGGTTTTACACTTCTATTGTTAAATGTATTCCTCAGGATTTATTCTTTTTCTATAGTTTGTTTTTTCATTTAAGTTTTTAATTTAAATAGTTATGAATGTTTTTACGGTTTTGGGATTTCCTGTCTTATTTAAGATAATCTCTACCTTTATTCCAAGGTTATACAAACAGTCTCCTAAATTTTTTTCTAATTGTTTTTTTTTTATTCTTTGTAACTTTGGTCTAATCAAAATTCATTTTTATACAGATCATGAAGTAAATATTCTAGATTTTTTTTCCCAGATGAACAGCCATTTAAGTCATACTTTTTCTACTGAAATAAACTATCAACTTTGTCATATAAGTTTGGAATATATACTTAGATTTCTTTCTCACATTGCTGTACTACTCAGTCACTGACATGGTGTAGAGGTATGCTAGGGGGAACTAGATTAAATAATTTAAGTCTGTATGGAAGAAACAAGGTCTAAAAAGTTTGACTTTGAAGTCAAGAAATTTATTTAAAAAAAGAATCTGAGTAGAGACATACTAGATTCTAGATATTTTTATAAAGCTGTTCTAATCAAAAAAGTAGGGTATCATCCCAGGAGCAAATGAATAAATACAGAGTAAATTTGTATTTGTATTTATATTTAATCTTTTTTCAGTCATATTCCACTTGTCTAATATAATAGCTATTTTCAGTTCTTTATTTTATCTTTCAGTTTACCTGTATAAAACAAAGGTAAAAACTGAAAATCCCAAATTTGCCAGTTTTCTGGGTATACTTTTTCCCCCTCATCTCTCTCAAGGTCCCTCCTACACGTCTGCCTTACGGTTGTTCTTAGAACATTCTTTTGCGCCATTTCTTCTGAAATCTCCAGCTTCCCATCCTCTCAGCCATCTTTGTTTCTCTGATCTGACTGTTCATCTCACGCAGCTTCTCCACCACCCTCCCCATTGTATGTGGCCCGGGAAATTAAAATTGTGTCTTTTCTTATTTTGAAGAGCAATGCTGTATTATTTATCTCACTCTAACTCAGGTCAGCCCTAAGCTCTAGATTGCCACAACCACGAGTCTATAAAGCACATGGCAAACCAAAGAGAGCTCACTTGGCGAAGATTTCTGTCTCCAGATTTGTAAAAGAAACAACTTTTTCTCCCTGCTCCACATGCATAACTCGCACATAGTTGTAATCACAGTGTGTGTATGCTCAAATTTGTGTTCTACTTTATTTGATGTTATTTCATCAGAAGTGTATACATATAAAATTGTGTTCTACTCTCACTTTCATTTGATGTTGTTTCATAAGTAGTTTTCTCATCATGAGTCTTCCCTTTAAAAACTCTTTAACTCCATTATGTAGAAATGGCATAATTGACTTACTCATTTCTCTAATGTTGAACATTTAGGACATTGCTTTTCTTTTTTTTGGCTGAGGAAAAAATTATTATAAAATATTTGAAAATAAAAGTTCCTTTCTTTCAAATTATTTTTCTGAAAATAAACCCCCAGGAATATGTGAAATGGAGAAAAAGAAGAATTTACATTTTTTATTGCCCTTGATATATACTGGTAAATTTTACAACAATAAGATTCTAGTAATATTATCTGATTTCAATACGTATTATAAAGTTAACAGTAATCACTGCAACGGTGTATTGACTCAAAGATAGACAAATACATTAATGAAACTAAATGGAGTCCAGAAATAGACTTTCATACCGATGGACAATTGATTTTGACAAAGCCGAAAAGATAATTCACTGGAGAAAGGATAGTCTATTCAACGAATAATGCTGGGATAACTTGGTTATCTACATTTAAAAAAATAAACTTCAATTCATATTTCACACCAGATATAAAAATTAACTAAAATGTACCATAGACTCAAAAGTAGAACATATAGCTATCAAACTTATAGAAAAAAACATAGAATAAATATTTGTAACCTTGGGGATAGGCAAAAGTTTCTTAGAAATGACACCAAAAGCACAAGCCATAAAAGAACAAATTGATAAAATTGACTTTATCAAAATATAAAACCTCTGCTTTTAGTAAAAGATAGTCAAGAAAATGAAAACACAAGCCACAGATTGGAAGGAAATATCTTTAAATCAAATATCTGATAAAGGACTTGTGACCAGAATGTGTAAAGAACTCCCAAAACTTAATAATAAGAAAACAACTCAATTTTTAAAAACGTAAAAGACATTTCACCAAAGAAGATATACATATGACAAATAAACACACAAAAGGATGGGCAACATCACTAGTCATTAGGGAAATACAAATTTAAATCCCAACAAGATACCACTACAATCCTATTAGCATGGCCCAAATTAAAAAGACTGACCAGACCAAGTGTTGATGAGGATGTGGAGCAACTAGAACTCTCTCATATTGTTGGCAGGAATGTAAAAATAGTACAAGTACTCTGAAAAACAGGTTGGCAGTTTCTCTAAAGTGCATCTGCCATATGACCCAGATATTTCACTCCTAGGTATTTTCCCCAAGAAAATGAAAGTATAGAGCAATGTCTATACAAATACTTGTACATGGTTGTTTATACAGCTTTATTTAAAATAGAAATTTGAAAATAGTCAAATGTCTATCAATAGGTCAACAGATAAAGAAACTGTGGCATACCCATGCAATAGAATACTACTCAGCAATAAAAAAGAATGAACTATTAATACATTGTTATAACATGGATGAATCTCAAAATAATTATGCTGCGTGAAAGAATCCAGACAAAAATAGTGCATACCTTATGACTTCATTTATATAAAATTGTAGGAAATGCAAACCAATGCACAGTGACAAAAAGCAGATCAGTGGTTGCCTGGGGATGGGGTGGGCTCATGCTTGGAGGGATGGGAGGCAGGGATTACAAAGGGGACAAAGAAATTTTGAGAGGTAATGAATGTGTTCGTTATCTTGATTGTCGTGATGATTTCACTGATGTGTCTGCATGTCAAAACTTATCAAATCATATCCTTTAAATCAGCAGTCTCCAGCCTTTTTGGCACTAGGGACCAGTTTCATGGAAGACAATTTTTCCACCAACTGGGGCCAGGGGAATGGTTTTGGGATGATTCAAGCACATTACATTTATTATGCACTTTATTTCTCTTATTATTATATAAGAGAAATATACATATTCACTTGCCACTCACTGATAGGGTTTTGATATGAATCTGCAAGCAATTGATTTATTATGGTCTCTGTGCTGTCAAAACTCTCTGCTAATGATAATCTGTATTTGCAGCCACTCCCCAGCGCTAGCATCACTGTCTCAGCTCTACCTCACATCATCAGGCATTAGATTCTCACAAGGAGCATGCAGCCTAGATCCCTCACATGTGCAGTTTACAGTAGGGTTCATGCTTCTATGAGAATCTAATGCAGCTGCTGATCTGACAGGAGGCGGAGCTCAGGTGGTGATGCAAGCAATGGGGAGCTGCGGTAAATACCGATGAAGCTTCGCTTGCTCATCCTCCGCTGCTCACCTCCTGCTGTGTGGCCTGGTTCCTAATAGGCCATGGACCAGTACTGCTCCACTGCGCAGGGGTTGGGGACTGTAGCTTTAAATAAAACTATTTTTAAAAATGGGGGAAACATGCTGTCTATTTTTTTATACTATCTCCTTGGAAAAACAAGGTGACATGTATTTAAATGTTATTAATTACTTCTGACTTGTTTGAGAAACAGCAATAACAGGGATAATGAGCTTTCTTCTTGGCTTCAATATTTCTGGAAATCTACGTCTCCACACAGCCCAAACTTTTAGTGCTTGGTCTTCAAAAGCCTGGATTTGAGCACTGGCATGGCTATTTGTTGGCTTTAGTGTTGAGCTGGTCATTTATCCTCTCTTTCAATTCGATTTCCTCCTCTGTATGATGAGGCTAATGGGGCACCTCCCAGGATTGTTTTGAGTTTCAAAGAAGGTGATATATGTGAATTTGCTTCATATCCTATTAATGGCAAATCACATACACAATTTTTATAAGCTTCCTCATCAGATGACCCAATTCACATTGATGTTTAGAGAGATTAGGCCAGAATGAAGATAAATCCTATTTCACTTTTTAAGGGGGATGTGGTGGAGAAGCCAGGGCGTAGACACTAGATTGAGGTGAGATTTCAGTGCCTGTGACATCCACCACACTCATAAACTGGTGGTTCCAGGAACCTAGTTTCACATATTTAAATATGACACCAACATCCTCTTAACTTCTGTTGGAACCTGCTCCCCAACTTCCTCAGCACCCTTGGCAAACAGCAGTTCCATAGGAAAACCGTATAGATAATCTTGGTTTGTTTTCCAGGCCAAAGCTAAATTTTGAGTCCCTTTTGCTAGGGAATAAAAGAGAATTTATGTTTATTTCAGAGTTAGCCTAATAGAGCCAGTGTTTTGACATTACCGTAATACAGTGGTTCTCTGTGTGTGGTTCCCCTGAAGTCTCAGCATCTACTGGAGACTTGTTAACAATGCACATTCGCAACCCCAACCCAGACCTAATGAATCAAAAACTCCAAGGATGGAGCCTATCGATCTGTGTTTTAATGATCCCGCCAGGTGATTCTGGTACATGCTCAAGTTTGAGAACCAATGCTATAATATATACTTTTAGATCTTACATCTCTACTGCCCAATAACTAGTTAGTTGCAAATTAAATACCTTCTAACATTTAATGGATGGCCCTTTCTGGAAACATTTCCAGAAACAGATTTTTCTTTTCTTTTTCTTTTTTAAGAATACAATGACTGGAACAGAAACGGTTTTATAAGAAGAATAAATTACATTTGAATTCTACCTATTGAGTAGGTTATGAGTTACTGGACACTGACTTGGCATCAGATTTTGCCATTAGATTATGCAGGCATTTGGGGAGTTACTTTGACTTTTAGTATAGTGGAGTGACATTTGAACAAAGTGGTAATTTACATATTAGTATCCTATTCTTAGGAACTTGAAGAATTAAAAAAAAAAAAGCCTGCCAAGTCACCTTCCTTATACTGAGGAAGGAATAGTGGATTGGGAGACTATGGTTTATGTTTTACAAATTTGCACAATAAGCTCCCGATAGAAAACAATTTCTGTGTGAATTAAAGCTAAGCAGCAATTTTCAAGTTCAATAGTGCCCTTTTCACCTGTTTACTATTACCTGGGGGCATGATTTGTTCATTTACCCAACAGAGTAAGCCAGATTGAAGCACTAAACTTCCATCTGGGGTGATTTGTTACGCAATAATAGATAACTGATACAATGGCCATGCGGCTGCCTAGAGCATGGGTATTAAGCATCCCAGCTTTGGGAACCACAGAAAACTTAGCTGGGAATAAATGGATGTCAGCAGTGGAGGTGGCCCATTCTTGAGTAGAACAAGTTGTCTGGACTAGGAGCCAGGGTACAGTTAGAGAAATGTCTGGTGGTGCCCATAAGCTCGTGGGTTCTTGGAGGGTATATAAGCCTCCCAAAATGATGGAGGGTGAATTTCTATCAAACCTTGTAGGGACTGGGGGGTTGAATTAGGTTTATTATGATTTAGAAAAATAAAGAAGTGTGATATTTCCTGCACTCAATTGTTATGAAACAAATCCAAGCAGGCTTAAATAAACCTGTTTATATATATAAAATGTTTATGTTAAACATTTTTCTGAATTTCTTTATTTTCCTGCAAAACGTGGGAAGCATTATATCTTCAAGCAGTACTAGTTTATGAACTAAAGAAACTTATTCAGTTTCCATTCGTGTGGCAGAAATGTCATGGTTTTCATGGGAACCACTTCTCTTCATCTCTTTCTTTGCCACATGAAGGGTTTTGTTTTGTTTTGTTTTGTTTTGCATAGTGTGATGTACATTGAAACTGAAACTTATTGACACCAAACAAGGTCAGGGAAGAAAAGGAGGCATTAGAAAGAACTATGTCATTGTCGTTGTTTTTCTTTCTCATCCTCTATTCATTGTTTCTGGTTTCCTTTTTTTCTTTCCATCATTGTGTTTCTAAACTCTGAGCACTGAGGAGTATAGAGTGGGCTGGTCATTACGTGTGAACTCATGATAAATTCTCCAGAATCTTCTAGATTCACATATATTCTGACTATTGTATCTGGTGCTCGTAAGGCTTACTTCTTTTGAAAATTTTTAAGGTCAATCAAATCATGTAATTTATTTGCTTAGAATCCTTCAATAGTTTCCTAGACAGAGTAAAACCCAAAGACCTTTCCATGGTGTGGTAGTCAGAGTAACAGCCTCCCGAAGAGGTTCATACCTGAATTCCTGAAACCTGAATATGTTACTTTACATGGCAAAAGAGACTTTGCAGACAGGCATCTCAGTGTGGCTGAAGCTGTCACAATGGATATTTTAAATGTTCGCTATGATAAGCTGGGAAAATGCTGGCAATGCTTTAATTAGAGCTGGGCTGGCAGGTGTTGAAACAGCGCAGACAGCGATGGGTTCTGAGTGCTAGTCAGGCGGGTCCAGGAGGCAGTGCAACTTGGCCGAGAGCTGGGGGAAAGGCTCTGTGTCTCGGGTGGGTGCTCATACTAAATTTTCCTAAAATATAGCTGAAAGGGCTCATGCAATTAGTGTAGCAGCTGAGGCGAGTGCTTCCTGCTTTCCTGACGATGGCTATCATTTTCGGTCTGCAATGAGCTTATTCCCGTTAAGAAACGCACATTCTAGCAGAATGAATATGTTTCAGTGTCTCAGCACATGGTTAGCGAGGTGCACCTGGTTACATATTGGCCCAATTCACCGCTCCTGTGGGTTTCGCTTGCTCCGAGTTGCACGTCTTCATTTTGTCCCTCAGACCTCGAAGCTATTGCCTGTTCAGGTTTAGCGACGTGTTACCTTCTGAGGCTCCTCACCTGCCATTTTAATTCCCATTTTTGCAAGTGTTAGTTTGGATAGCCTGTTTATTAACTAACCTCTCTGGCTTAATTTATAAGACCATCTTCTCCCATGAGAATGTTCTCTGTTCCTCTCATGTCTGCCCCCGTGAGAATCCCTGATGACTGTGCCCTGGCGCTGGGACTCCGTCTTCTTCTCGTGCTTCAGACTCGCTTAGACAGACATCAAAATGAGCAACGTATGAATTCACGAGATTAAAAATAAAAGTACTAGTAAAACCAAGAGTCAGTCATTTATCACAGCTATGGTAAAACAAACATTTTTCTAATTATCAAAGGAATAAGAGAAGGATAGTAATAATGCAATGATGAACTACCTTGAGGAATCGCGACGTGCCAGGTGCATTTCATGCATTATTTCATTTATTCCTCACAAGACTCTGTGAGCTCAGTGCCATTATTAGTGATATCAGGTCCTTACAGATGGGAAGAGGCTTGGAGAGATGCTGTGTCATTTGCTTAGTCATCCAGAGTAGCAGAGGAAGAGTAGAAATGGTGGGATTTGATTTCATAGACTCCTAACTTCTACTGCCTTCTAGCATAAATTAATAAATAATAAGGAAAAAGCTGAATGGCTAGGGCATGGTAAAAAAAATAAGAATATCTACATAAATCTATAAAGAAGGAAAAGAAGAGATTAGAGGAAATAGTCACAGCAGATATAAAGGATGTTTGTGAAAAAGAGCATTGAGAAGCCAATTATAAACAGACAACACACAGAAGAGAAAATACAAAATTTAAATAAGTGGTAAGCTTTTCAATAGTGCTGGTATTCAAGGACAGGAAAATAGAAATAACAACAAGGTGCAATTTTGCATCTATAAATTTGGAACACTTTTTTGAGAACACAAAATTCAACACAAGTGAGGCTATGGAGGAATATTAGTTGCTAACGGCATTGCAAATTTGTAGAATCATATTGTTAAAATTTAGCAATACCTATCAAGGACAATAAAAATGTAAACCCCTCTCCCTCCATTCCCCATATTCCTGGGGGCTTATTTTCAGAAAAATAATTTGAAAGAAAGACAACTTTAGTTGTTTAAAGATATTTTGTAACAACTTTTCCCCAGCAAAAAAAGATAGAAAGATCTTAAATGTTTGGCACTAGAGAAATGATGAAGTCAATTATGTCACCTTTCTATAATGGAATTATACAGTTTTTACAGATAAGACTCATGATGAGAAAACTGCTTAGGAAACAACACCAAATGAAAAAGAGCAGAACACCAATCTGTGTGTATGTACACTGTGGTTACAACTATGTGGGAGCTATGCATATGGCGCAGGGAGAAAAAGTTTCTTTAAAAAGCTGGAGACAGAAATCCTTACCGAGTGAGCTCTCTTTGCTTTGCCAAATATAATACTCCATAAACCCTCATGGTTGTAGCAATCTAGAGCTCAGGGCTAGCGTGGGACAGTAATTCATCGTTGCTCTTCAAAATAAAGAAAAATGAATTTTTAATTTCCTGGAGTAAGCAAAAGTGAGCAGGAATGGGGAGAAGCCGGTGGAGATGAAGGGTGAGTTCAGAGACAGAAAGGTGAAAAAGGGTGGGTGGCTGGAGCCTTCCAGAGAACAAATGGCCCACGAGAATGTTCTGTGAACAACCATGAGGCAGAAGGAGTACAGGAAGGAGGCTGGGGCATGAGAGGGGAAAAACAAAATACAGTTAAACAAGTGTCCCCAGAGAGCCGGTGAATTTGGGATCACCAGGAGGCTGATCTTTGGGTTATACAGGTACAGACTGGAAGATAAGATAAAAATCAAAAAATAGCAACTGTATTAGAGTCGTGGAATATAACTGAGAGTTTTAAAATTTAATTCGCATTTATTTCCTTATCTGTTGCTGGGACGATGCTATATGCTTGATTAGAAGAACTTTATAGAAACGTTTACCATCTAGTGTGCCAAGTCTCAAAATTCCTTTTCCCCTCATGATTTTCTTAGCCATTCTCTGACTTCTCCAACTTCAATTCTTCCTTACGGATTTTTAAATGCTTTTATCCTATTCTCCCAGTACACCATCCACTCAAGCCATGAACAAGTGGTACAGCCAGCTCAGAAATAAATCTCAGCATGTATTTCGAATGTATATGACAACGTTGTTATTTTATTTCTGCAGAGAAAGGATAATTTGCATGGCTGGCATAATTGGCTCTTCATCTGGAAGAAAACAAAGCTTGACTTTGTGCTTCATGTTCTGTACAAAGATAAACTCACAAGGAACCAAAGAGGCAAATGTTTTTTAAAAAACAAACTTTTGAAGATAACATAAGACACTATTTGTAACACTTTGAGGGGGAAGGTGGAGATTGTCTTAAGCAAGGTAGGAAATCCAAAACCACGAAAATGGTTTATGTGGAAAAAAAGACTACAGACAAGAGTTGACGGACGGTGACGGATTTGGGAAATAATCTGCTCATGTATTAGAGACAAGGGCTTCATATCCCTGGTGTTTGACAGGTTCTCACAAATTGACAGGGAAAAGACACACCCCCAATAGAAAAAGGGGTAAACAGGAGCCTGTGCTGACTTTCCTGTTTCCTCCCCACATCTGTTCTCTGTCCTCCTCTGCCTGCATCTGTGCCCGGGGAGGGTGCCCTTGGGAGGGGCTGCACCAGCTGGGGTCACTGCTGCCTGGCTCGCCATTAGGTGTGGCCCATGGGAAGAACCAGCGGGAAATCGGGGGGATGGAGGAGAGAAGAGCTGGGGTATCTCTCCCATGTGGTGACATGTCTCTGGCAGAAGCTAAGGGCTTCCCCCTCAACACCTCTCTTGGGACAGCTTTTCCTCCAAGGTTCCAGTTCTCGCAGGGCTCACTGGGGGTGACTCCAGTTTCATGTCTTGTCCCTGCAGTCCTCCCTCGGAGGCAGTACCAGCTCCCCGCTGTTTCTCGTCTCCAGATGTCTCACCAGCTTCCCGTCTTTTATCCTCTCCCTTAGTCCTGCCCCCAGCTCTACCCTCTCTTCGTTTGAACCTTGTGGGGTGAATTCAGTTTCCTGCTGATTCTAACGGATCCAGATGTGAACCAGCAATACACAGAAGAGGAAAGGCAAGTCACCAATAAAGACAGGACAATACCCTCAACCTCACCTGTACCCAGAGGAATTGAGATTTTAAGTAACAATGAGGTAGAATTACTACTCATCCATTCAAATGGGCAAAAAATAAGAGAATTCATGATGATATGAGGAAATGGAGACTCATTCATTGCTGAGTTACGTATAATTTATTATTACATATAGGCTTTGGGGGAAGAAATTTGGCAATATTTATAAAAATAAAAATTGCACATATTCTTTGACTTATTTTGGCAATTCGTTCTATAGAAACAAAAGCTCTAGAAAGCAAGAATCTATAAACTAGCATATTTACTGAAGAAACTTTATGGGTACAAAAAGGTGGATTTAACTTGAAGGTCCACCAATGCAGGAATGATAGAATACATTATGCTATAACTGTACAATGAAATACCAGGCAGCTATGAAACCAAATTTGTTTTGTATTTATTGACTTGGGGGGACATTGTGAAATAAACAAAGAGCAGAACATTGTGTATAGTCTGCTAAACGTCCCCACACAATTCATTTTCCCTCTTTTCTTTGGGTAATAGAAACTCCAAATTTTAGGTACATGACTAACCGGCTAAAGACTCTACTTTCAAGCCTCCCTTGCAGTAGTTGTGTACATGGTTCTAAATTATGGCCAAGGAGAATGATTAGAAGTGATCTGCACAACTTCGAGATTCTGTTCTTAAAGAGAAGGAGTGTTTTCCCTATCCCCACCCCTTCCCTTTCCTGTTGACTGAAACGTAGACATGGTGTGAACCACCCCGGAGAATGTGGCTAAGGCAACCCCAAAGGATGGTGAAGCTGCAAGATGGAGGAAGCTTGGATTCCACGATGACCGCAGAGAACAGAACCACCTTGTCAGTTTGGGCCACCCACCTCGGGACTGTTGTGTGAGTGAGAGGTAAATTTTCATCTGTATAAGCCACAAATATGTTGGTCTATTTCAGGAGTGGAATCTGCATCCTAATACAAAATCATTGATTTTTTGTGAAATAAATAGTAAAACCCTTGTATGCATGTGTGTATGGAGCTCAGAGAAAGATGTGGAAAGGTACGTACCAACCTGGTAACCTTCGTCACCCGGGGGCGGGGGTCGGAATGAAGTTGGGGATAACAAACTTTGTCTGCATCGGAGGATATGGTATTCTTTCAGCTGTGTTCTAGGCAGGTTTTTTGTGTTGCAAGAAGCAGCGTTTAGTGTATAGATATGAAGAGATCACACAGACTCTGAAATTAGGAGCCCAAATACAGCTTGGCTTGTGAGAACTGGAAAGTAGCCAGGAGCCCTGGCTGGCCTCTGCTTCCCTCCGTGGCTTTCTGCATCCTCCTGTTTTTGGCGCATCTGCTGCTTGCCCAAGGTCCCGAAACAGTTGCTCCCTGGCAACGTCTAGACCAGTGGTTTTCAAAGTGTGGTCCTCCAGCCAGCAGCAGCGGACTCACCAGGGAGCTTACGAGAAATGCACATTCTTGGGCCTTATCCCAAGCCCACTGAATCAGAAACTCTGGTGGGGCCCAGAAATGTGTATTTTAACAAGCTCTTCCAGTGAGTCTCATGAATATTAAAGTTAGAGAACCACTGGTGTAGATGACATTCCCACTCTAATATCTGCACTTAATTGGCAATAGGTATTTCTTAATTTAAGAGAGAGAGAATCTCTAATAGGCTTAGTTTATCTTTTTTTTGCCAGGCCACAGAAATTACAGGTTACTGGTTGGCTGATGGATTTATTGGGTCTAGTAACTATTCTTATTCCAATCAGTCTTTGCAAGGTGGCAGGATCACAATTTATTTAACTTTTTCCCTGTGGCTGTATATTTAGAGGATGCCATTTTTTTTTCATTTTACACACACCCACACCCACACACACACATTCCTAGAATCAAAAAGAATGCACATTAAAACATCACATTGTACCCCATTAATATATAATATATACAATTTTAAAAAATACTAAAAAAGAATGCACAACTTATGGCCCCTGTTGTATCATTTTCCACCTCCATTAGCAGCATAAGATTGTACCAGTGCATAATCATCAAATATCGTGATTAAATTGTTTTTGCTTTTCGACTAATTTAACAGCATCACTTTAAAAATGAAATGAAGGATACCTTTCTTTACACGAGGGAGGGGCGAGACGTGGCAAGAGTTAAACACCAGGCTTGAAGGGACAGCGTCGGAGGGGCACTACCCATGTTGTGGAGGCCACGCTGTGAGGATGCAGACAGGGAGGAGAAAGGGTTTAGGGAGTGATGTCCAGCAGGCAACAGCAAGGGTCTTGGGGAAAGCGCCAGGCAGGGGCTGGGAGATGTCACACTTATCAGAATCACTTAGTAGGTCTGCTAAAAGGTGTCTGAAGGAATCAAGGGACATCGGGTAGCTCATGGGTTAACAATTTCATGTACATATATGCTTTGTGGACTTTGGACTCGCTTCAAAAAGAAAAAAAAGAAAAAAAGAAAGAAAGAAAAAGAAGAATTGGAAGTAATCTATTTTTACACATTTTCAATAACTTTTTTCCCAGAAAAATATATGGGGCGTGAAGGTGGGAAAAAGAAGGATAAATGGGAGATAATTTTAACTTCATATAGATCATGAGGTTATTATATTGAGCACTAATTTAGCTCTGTGAACGAGAGAAGGGGAAGCCAGGTCTATTTGCTAAAGCAGTAAGAGCTCAGATCCAAAGAGTCCACATAGGTTAATACAGTAGTGCCTGTGCTCAGCATTCAAAATGCAGCTGTTTAATTTGCATTTCTTTAATTACTAACAATTATAAGCCTTTTTATATGTTTCTGTTTATTATTAATTCTCCTAATGCAAATTGTCTGTTGTTTTGTCCATTTGCCCACTGGACTCTTTTTCTTTCTTTCTTTCTTTCTTTCTTTCTTTCTTTCTTTCTTTCTATTTCTTTTTTTCTTTTCTTTCCTTCTTTCCTCCTTCCTCCCTCCTTTCTTCCTTCCTTCCTCCTTCCTTCTTCCCTCCCTCCTTCTTTCTTTCTTTCTCTCTTTCTTTCTTTTCAAAATATTACAGGGGTACCAATGTTTTGGTTCCATGTGTTGCTTTTGTACAGCTTGAATCAAAGTATAAGTGTGCCCATCACCCCGATAGTGTACATTGTACCCGTTAGGTGTGATTTCACCC
>CAUYSK010065451.1:0-72500 GCA_963575035.1 Avahi laniger
TTTGCATTTCAGAATGTATGGATTTACTTCACTAACATGATAAATCAACTTGAATTGGAAAGAGAGAATCGAGCAGTATTTTTTCCAAATATGTCCTTTTTGGTTCTATATTGTTAAATTTTCAAATAAAGTACAGCTCAATAAATTTATATAAACTGAACATGCAACCAGTCTCAGATCAAGAAACAAAATTTTAGCAGCCCATTCCAGAAACTTCCCTTCTGCCCCCCACCTTCCAGCCACTGCCCACCTCCAAGGGGAACCCTGTCTTGATATCTATTATAATAGCATTGATTAGTTTTGTCTGTTTTTATCCTTTATAGAAATGGAATCATACAGTGCATACTCTTTTATATATGGCTTCTTTCTTCCTTATTGCTGTGTGTGGTCGTAGATTTTGCATTCTTGCTGCTGTGTAGTATTCATTGTGTGACTATACCACAGTTTATCCATTCTTCTATTGATGAATATTTGGGTAGCTTTCAATTTTGGAGCTATTATGAGTCATGCTGCTGTGAACTTTCTATTATGTGACTTTTGGTGCGTACATGTTCACATTCTGTTGGTACTTTATTTTTAGCTATAGAAATAGTTCACCACCAATACCTCTGTCTTACTCTTGCAGTTCTGGAGGCAGGAAGTGCGAGATCAGGGTGCTGGCATGGTTGAGTTCTGGTGGGGGCTCTCTTCCAGGTTGCAGACAGGTGTCTTCTTCTTATATCTCACATGGTGGAAAGAGGGCGAGAAAGCTCTCTGGGGTCCTTATAAAAGGTACCAATCATATCCATGGGGACTCCACCCTCATGACCTAATTATCTCCTAAAGGTCCCATGTCCTAATACCACCACGTTGGGGGTTAGGATTTCAACATATGAATTTGGGGGCGGCCACAAACATTTAGTCTACTGCAACCCTCTTTGAGTCAGGAACTGTCTGTTAATTGCTGTGAGAAATAAGAGAACAAATGGGTGTCTCTAAGGGCAAAACTCAGGTGAGGGGTGAAAATAGTCACTGTAACTTTGAAATCTTACATTGGCAAAGAAACTCCAAACCTCGGCCCTTTGCATACATTCTGTGATTTAACTTTATAACAATAGCTCCATTTTTTCTCCATTTTACAGATAAGGAAACTGAGGCAGAGAGAGGCCAAATACCTTGCCCTCAACCACACCACAGAGGCAGAGATAGAGGAGCCAGAACTGAGCCCAAGTGGTCTGGCCCCAGAAGCTGAGCTCTTTGTCACTAAACTATGCTGCCTCTCTGTGTCTTCATCCTCCTGTCCCTACCAGGAGAGTGGATCCTTCTCATCCACATTTAAACACACCTGGTCTTGCCGTCGTAAATTCAACCCTCCCTTGACCACACATCTTCTTCCAGCCACTTCTCTCTGCCCCTCCCTTTACTGCCACAGGTTTGATGGAGTCGCCTAGTCTAGAATCTCTGTTTCCTCACCTCCCACACTCTCCTTACCACGCTCCAGTCAGATTTCAGCCCCCACCGCTCAGCCACATCCACTCCTGCAAAAGTCACCATGACATCGCTTGCTAAATCCAATGGATGTTTTGGTCATAATGTTGTACATTCCTCTTGGCAGTTTCTAATACTGTGGATCACTCACTCCTTGAAACTCATTTCTTGGCTTGAATAACTCTCAGTTTTCATCCTACCACTTGTCAACTGAAGAATGACAAGGTTCAAAAGGAGAGTTTTATTTCTCATAAGGGGTTGCAGCCTTTAGGCTGGCCATCTTGCAGGCTGGGAAGCATAGCCTCTGGCCAGAAGCCAAGAGCAAATATTAATGCTTCCAGGGAAGAGCACTGGGAACAGGAATTTATGCTGACAGGGTGACAAATATACATATTTAACAAGCTGTAGGAGGAGTCATGAATATTTATGAAAGGAGAAACACGCACATACGCAATTGAGCTTTTTGCTACTTCATGAGACCCATGTTCAGAAAAATAGTGGCATTAGCATGATCCAAGGGTGCAGTTTTCAGCCCTCTGTCATCAAAAGGTGAAGCAGAGGACACAGAAACACACTCTGCCCAGCCTCCGTAGACTGGTCAGAACCACCCTGTGCGTGGTCTGTGGCCTCCTATCAGGAAGAAGCGCTGGTCAGTTGTAAGTGGAAACCACAAAAAGCGGGGGGCAGCATTAGGCCAGTTGATTCAGATGAGTGGGAGAACAGTCTATCCAAAGATTTGGCTCTGTGTAACCCTTCGTGAAGAAAGCCTGATGCTGGTTAACAGGGGAGGGGGTATAACAAGGAATGTCTGACCTCCCTCCCTAGTGTAGCTAGGAACGCAGTTTTAAGGTTTCTCTGGAGTCCCCTTGGCCAAGAGTGGTCTGATCAGTTGGTTGGTGGGCTTAGGGTTTTATTTTTATTTCTCATTCTTTAATCTTTCTCCTCAGTGCTTCTGTTTGGATAATCCTCTTCTCGAAGACCTTTAAATATTGCAGTGACTCATGCCTCATCCCTGAGCTCCCTTCTCTTCTAATTCCATGTCTTTTCCCTCAATGTGCTCATCTCTACCCATAGCCACATTTACCACCTGCACCCTGAGGACCCCAAATGTGTGCTGTTGGCTTGGATCTTCCTTCCGTGTTATATATCAAACTGCCCACCTCTCCACTTGGTGTTCTCCTGGGGACCTAAATTTTGCTTCTCTGAAATGAACTCATAATCTCCCCCACCCCCAACCTGCTCCTTCCCTGGGTCTCCCATTATCAAGTCCATGACAACATCATCTATCCAACTGCAAGGAGTCATCTTTGACATCTGCCACTTCCTGGCCCCCAAATCCAATCACTCACTGAGTTTCTGCAAAATTTCTACTAGTTATCTCTCAAATCTCTCTACTGTCCCCAACCCTAGACTTAAGTTACTTTTATCTCTGGCCTGGATTAATTAAGATTACTTCATGAAAGGTCTGCTTTCCTTCATTCTTATCTCTGCATCCTTCAAACTGCAGCCAGAGCGATCATTTAAAAGTGCGAATCCAGTCATTATCACTCAGCTCCCTGACTTGAAGCCCTTTGAACGGTGGCATCTTACTGTTCTCGGAAACAAGGTCGGAAGTCTCAACACAAGTCGTGATGCCGTACCTGATCCAGCTTGCCTCTCTAGCCTCTTCTTTCCTTGGTCTACACGCTGCAGCCACCCTGGCCAACTTCCAGTCCCTCACGGCTGCCCAGCCCCCCACGCCATTCACAGCCGCCAGCACCTCAGCGCCTTCCCCCGCCACCATCCCCTTCCTTCCCACAGTGAACTCTTCTGTAGGTCTCTACTCAAACTTCACCTCTTCTGAGAAGCCTTCCCTCACCCCCAGATATAGTCAGGACCCTTTGTTACCTGTTTCAGAGCCTCTGCCACTTTCCTTTTACGGAGCGTTTTGTGAATGTAGTTATTTAATTATGTAAATAGTTGCTTAAGACCAGCCTGCCTGCCAGAATGTTACGCTCCATGAAGGCAGAGGCTGCCCCCATGTGGCCGTCCCCTGCTCTCAGCACCCAGCACAGTCTCTTGCCTCCAACAGGGGTTCGAATAAACAAACTAATGACTTGCCTTCTTCAGAATTTTTAACTCCATGCCTTCTGATTGTTTCTTACTTATATTTTATCTGAGATGTTTAGAGTGCTAACAAAAGTAAAGGTAGTGAATGCTAATTTGGCTGTTGTGGCTACTAAAAAAAAAGTGATTTTACACAAAAAGATGCTCAACATCATTAGCCATCAGGGCTATACAAAACAAAACCACAATGAGGTACTACTTCACACTCACGAAGATGGGTATAGGAAAAAAGACAATAACAAGCTTTGGGAAGAATGTGGAAAAATTGGAACTGCCATAGACCACTGAAGGGAACACAAAATGGTGCAGCTGCTTTTGGAAAACAGTCTGGCATTTCCTCAATATGTTAAATGTGGAGTATGTGATATAGTTCGGTTATTTGTTCCCTCCAGGTCTCACGTTGAAATTTGATTCCTGTTGTTGAAGGTGGGCCTAGTGGAAGGTGTTTGGGTCACGGGGGAAGATCCCTCATGAATGGCTTGGTGCTGTCTCTGCGGTAACGAGTAAGTTCTCTATTAGTTCCTATGGGAGCGTATTGTTAAAGAGAGCCTGGCGCCTGCCTCCCCTCTCTTGCTTCCGTGCTCTCACCATGCGAGCTTTCGTGCCAGCTCCCCTTTACCCCCCTCCGCCTTCCACCAGCAGTGGAAGCAGCCTGATGCCCTCGCCAGAAGCAGATGCTGGTGCCAGGCTTCTTGTACACCCTGCGGAACCGTGAGCCACATAAACTTCTTTTCTTTATAAATTACTCACCCTCAGATACTCCTTTGCCACAATGTAAACAGACTAAGACACCATATGACCCAGCAATTAAACTCCAGTTCCACTAAGGAGAAATGAAGACCTATATCCACACAAAAACTTATACATGAATGTTCATATCAGCATCATTCATAATAGTGAAAAAGTAGAAACAACTCAAATGTTCATCAACTGATAAATGGATAATTAAAATGTGGTATATCCATACGATGGAATATTATTTGGCAATAAAAATAAATGAATTACTTATACATGCTACAGCATGGATGAACCCTGAAAACGTCATGCTAAGTGAAAGCAGCCAGTCACAAAGAACCATGTGTTGTGTGATCCCACTTGTATGAAAAGCAGGACAGGCAAAATAGGCAAATCTATAGATACAGAAAGTAGATTAGCGGTTGCCTAGAATCAACTAGAGGAGTTTTTGGGGAAATGGGGTGTGTCCGCTAATAGGCACCTGGTTTCTTTCAGGGATGATGAACACGATCTAAAATTGGTGGTGGTGGTGTTGCCATCTCTGAGAACATTCCTCACACCATTGAATTGTACACTTTACGTGGGTGAATTGTGTGGTAAGTGAATTCTATCTCAGTAAAGCCGGTTTTAAAAAAAGAGGAAAGGAAATGGTTTACTTTTGAGGATAAACTGAGAACAACACCCCCAGACATTAGTGACAACAATGAATGAACACTTCAGAGCGCTGACCCTGCCATCTGTATGTGACTCTTCATTCCAATATTCTTCTCTCCGTAGATCACACGCGCCTTGATTTTGCTTTCTTTTGATGTGACATTTTACGTCCTCCCCTCCCTTGAATTGTGAGGCGCTGCACTCACTCACAGCAACTAATAATAGTTCTCCCTTCTTTGGATTGCTGGGAGTATTAAATTATTTTTTAAAAAATTTTTGTTGATACATAATAGATGTACATATTTTGAGGGTACACGCGATCATTTAATACATTCATATTTGTAAAGACGAAATCAGTGTAGTTGGGATATCCATCACCTTAAATATTGGTCTTTTCTTTCTTTTTCTTTTTCATTTTTTTTTTTTTAGACAGAGTCTGGCTCTGTTGCCTGGGCTAGAGTGCTGTGGCGTCAGCCTAGCTCACAGCAGCCTCAAACTCCTGGGCTCAAGAGATTCTCCTGCCTCAGCCTCCCCAGTAGCTGGGACTATGGGCATGCGCCACCATGCCCGGCTAGTTTTTTCTATATATTTTTAGTTGTCCAGCTAATTTGTTTCTATTTTTAGTAGAGACAGGATCTTGCTCTTGCTCAGGCTGGTCTCCAACTCCTGAGCTCAAACAATCCGCCTGCCTCCGCCTCCCAGAGAGCTAGGATTACAGGCGTGAGCCACCACACCAGGCCTGGTCTTTTCTTTATGCTAGAAACATTCAAATTATTCTCTTCTAGCTATTTTGAAATATACAGTAGGTTATTGTAAACTGGTGTCACCCTACTGATCTATCGAACACTGGGTCTTATTTCTTCTATTGGATTAAATGATTTAATGCATGCATTTACCACGCCTGGTATATGGTAAATAAATATTACCTATTATTATCCTGACCAAAAATTAGCAAACTTTTTATTGTTACAGAAAAAATAGAGCCATTGATTATGTTTCACAATTTAAGTAGCTGTTATTGGTGTACTTTTGACAGTTCTGTCACACGTCCTTTTCTTTTTCTCCCTCTGGGAAGTGGCTCCGACTTCGCTCCACTCCACCCTCAATCTGTTACAACAGGATGTAATAATATGAATGAACACTAGGGGGCAACATGCAATTACAATCAAGAAACATCAGCACACTTGAAACTCAGACCAGAAGATACAAAATGTCTAGTATCAAAGGAAAGTGAAATGTCTTCCTTTAATATAGTGTCTTCTAGTATTCTTCTACAGAAGGGAACTATTACTATTACATTAGCAGGGTATTGCTTCTGGAAGGATAGCTGCAGCATTCCTCAAATTCTACCTACATATATCTGCCATAAAGAGGTCATATGACCATTTCCTCACATGCTGTTCACTCTATACACCAGTTCTCATGAGAACACTTAGTGTCTCTTGTGAGCTGGTCTCTCTGATGGGAAGTGTTTGGAAGCCTACCTTAGTATAGTGCTGCCTTACCAAGCACCTTAAAATAATATCTAGTCTGGGAGGCCCAGGAGTGCTTCAAATCCTAGGCTTCCCTGAGATTTCTGATGAGTTTCTGTTGAGATATTTGTGCCCCCACTTGGCCTGAGTTCCTCAAGGGCAAGGGACTGCCCCGTCTTCATCTTTGTGTCCCTAGCCATTTGCAGTGGGCACGCCCTAGTGAAGTGGGATAGTGTCGACTGGACTAAACTGCTCTAAAAACAGGGAAAATTATGACCTTTTTGTGCATGAGCAGTGGGACTCCAAAATCCACTGCTCCCCACCCCGTGAATTTTCTTTAGTTATTTTTTTCTATATACAAAAGCAGTTCATGCTCATAATGGGAAAAGCAAGCAAAAAGAACATTTAAATATTCATAATTCCATCCACCCAACATTAACTGAGGAATACTACAGATTCCTTTTACCTATGTCAGAGGATAATATATAAAGATGTGCATGTATACGTATGTATAGTGTTTACATTTATGGCAGCATGGAATGTGGTATTTCATCGTAGGATGATACTATCTTTTTTAAACTAATCGCCCTCTTTGTGGAATTTAGGTTGTTTCTAAATTTTTCCTCTTTTCGAGAGCAGTCTAGTGAATATCCTTGTAGCTAAGTCTTAGCCTACATTCTTTATTAGTGTCTCAGGATAAATTCCCAGAGGAAGAATTTCTGGGTGATGGGTAATTTACATTGTCACCAACATTGACAGTGCCCTTGATCAGATGAAAGTTTTAATTAAACATCACACCAGAACTCTATAATTTTGTCTCAGTAATGTCATCGCTGCTCAAAACATTTGGTGAACTCTGTTTGGTGTTCCAGGCTGTGACTCACACAAGAAAATAAATCTTAATCTCTCTTCTTGCCTTTGATCTTTGACTGTTCAAGAAAATCTAATTTACCACAAAAGGACAAAGGAAGCAACCATGTAAGATAGTCATCTAAAGTGCCATCGGCGGGCCAGGCGCAGTGGGTCATGCCTGTAATCCTAGCATTCTGGGAGGCCGAGGCGGGTGGATCGCTCAAGGTCAGGAGTTCGAGACCAGCCTGAGCAAGAGCGAGACCCTGTCTTTACTAAAAATAGAAAGAAATGATCTGGACAACTAAAAATACATATATAGAAAAAAAAAATTAGCCAGGCATGGTGGTGCATGCCTGCAGTCCCAGCTACTCGGGAGGCTGAGGCAGGAGGGTCGCTTGAGCCCAGGAGTTTGAAGTTGCTGTGAGCTAGGCTGATGCCACAGCACTCTAGCCCGGTCAACAGAGCCAGACTCTGTCTCAAAAAAAAAAATAAAGTGCCATCAGAGTTAGGAGGTAGATAGAGAAGTACTTCCCACACCGTGTGGAGTAGTGACATATCAGGCAATAAGTGTTAGGTGTCCCAGAGTTCGGCTCTCATTGTACATGTCCTGATAGAATTGTTAAAAAAGAAAAAAAAAGTAGTGTCATTGCACCCTGTGTACTCTCCCAGTGTATCTCTCTTGATTGTTTTCCAATTTGAAAGTTTTTTTTTCCTTTCTCCTATCTTTTTCTACACCTTTTTGGAAATTAGAATGGAACTTCCCTGTCATCTAAAGACCCCTCATGGGTTGCAACAGGGAGGACCCTCTTGGCTGGTTTCTTTCTTAAAGGTTCCCACGCTCCTTTTTCTTTAGATCTTAAAGATACACACAAATAAAGAACTAGACATTTAAAAATATATTTCCTGAGGTTTCTTTATGAAACCCCAGATAAGAGAGACAGTAGCACCCAACTGGAGCTCAGTACTTTTCTATAGAGGGGCTTAGGTGGGGCTATTGATTGATGGAACTAGGCAGTGGGGACTTGCATTGATTTTTCCTAAGATTACATGTTTATTTGGAGAAGACTTGGGGAAGTGCTGATTGGATCTATTGAGAGAGGGGGCTAAAATTAACTCAAGCCACTCTCTTGGTGCTGCCATTTATATTATGTATTGCATAGAAATCCTTAGTGTCTCTTAATAGCTTACCAAATCAAGCTCTGGGCTGATGTTCAAGGTCCTCTACAGTCTAACCTTAACCCTACTTTTTTGGCCTTAACATCTCCTACTCCTTATACAGACCCAAATGGATGCTGCACATCCTTCTGGCCCAGCCACTGCTGCAGCAAGCAGCTTTGTGCAGGTGTGGCCTGACGCCTCTGGACAGCTCCGGCTTTCTCTGCACTGAGAATTGCTCACTTTCTGCTTGACGTCTCCCTGCTCTTGCAGTGCGGAACATGGACACACTTGCCTCCTGGTTGCCTTCTGGACATGCTAGGGACTCACTGTGCTATGGGGTAACCTCTGATGAATTGGGGATGGGAACTGGAGGGCAAAGACTCTCCTCTTCTGTCTCCAGGTGGGCAGTTCTGAGGTCCTTCTACACAGCTCCTCAAAAGTCCCCAGCAGGATTCGGCCCCAGTCTGGAAACAGGCCCTTGGGCTGTCTGTCTCTCCCTCCTTGCCTGTTCCCTTCTCCCCGGTCCCTCACTCCTGGGGCCTGGAATCACTTTGCTAAATAAACTTCGTCTAAGCCTTGTCTCAGGTTCTTCTTGCTCGGGGAAAACAACAGTCACTGTCCTATTTGCTGTTTTCTGATTGTATTCCTTGCTCTTCATCGATTCATTTCTTTAATACACGCTTGGGGAACATCTAGTATGTTCCTGGTCTAGGGAAGCTTTAAAACATAAAAAGGAATCAGACACAGACCCTGCTCTTGGGGAGTTCGTAGTTTAAGCGAAAGGACAGGCAGCTAAGAAAATGGCAGTAACAAGGCAAATGCTGTTCCGGAGAACCCAGGAGGCAGAACACGGGGCAGGACACCTGATCGGCTTGGGGCATCCGGGAGGTGTTCTTGGGAGTGTCTTTTAAAGCACGAGTAGGAAGTAGTTGGCAGGAACAAGCGGGAAAAGACCTTCTGGGCTGACAGAATGTTCTGGGCAGAGACACAGAGTCATGAAAGGACATGGTGTGTTTGGGAAGTGTGGGGAGTTCGGGGAGACTGGAGTGGGGGACCTAAGGAAAGTTCTATAAAGGAGTCTGTCAAAACCTGGGTGCCTGCTACACCCTGAGATCAGCAGAGGGGCCCTCGGTGGCTCCCTGTGTGTTGCTGGCCTGGTTTTGTACTTCTGTACTCGGCGGCCCCCTTGTGCTGACCAGCGGACACCTGCGGAAATAGACTTGGGACAGGCCTGAGGCCCGAGTCTGTTGTGGATGCTCCGGGGAAACTGCGTCTTGCCTCACCTAGCCTCATGGTAATGTGTGAGGGTTGTTTTGCATCAGTTTCTTGCAGTCGAGGGGAGCCAGCCTGCAGCCAGCGTTTCTGGAACAGCCGGGAGGGTGCAGGAGGGTATATCCATCACCCCCCATGAGAATGCCCATCCCTCTGCCCGGGAGCAGGCGGTGCAATCTCCGGCCTGTGTGTGCTTCTGCTTTCTTTGCCCCGAAACAGGCCTGCGGTGGGTCTCTTGGAGTCTTTCCATTGAGCCCCATTCTGCTGGGCAACCCTGCCACTCCTGATTCAGGGACAGGACTTTTAGGGTGGGCACATGGACTGGTGGCCGGCCAAATCAAGCAGCCCCCTTTTGGGGACTTTGAGACAGCAGCAGTTGGTGAGGGGTAGGAAGTGAAGGACACACAGAGAAGGTGCTAGGCAGGAGCAACAGGGCGAGAGGAGAGCAGAGGGAGGCAGGGAGCTGGAGGCCGGAGAAGCAGACAGAATGTGGCAGAGACACAGTGACGCAGCAGCACCAGCAGCCTGGAGATAGTGAGTGTTGGCATCCCCCGTGGGGCCTGGATGACCTTTCTGTTTCTGAACTCATTCCAGCTCCCCAAGACCTACTGGTATGGCTGGTGCTATGCTCCCAGGAAGTGAAGATAGGCACACACTTCCCTAATCCCATACGTATCCTAACACAGAGTGGCGTCAGGAGAGGCTCTGCCTGGCACACCACTTACTTCTGTGTGAACTTGGGCAAATAATGTCACCGAAAGCTCAGCACTTGTCCTTGAGGCTGCATCAGAAGAATGAGAACAAGTTGTTTAAGGAGAAGGAAAGGAAGTTTATTACTTTGCCAGCAAAGGAGGAAAAACGTAGACCTGGTCTCAAAATCCAAATTTCCTGAGCATCAGCAGAAATCCAGAGCTTTTAAAGGAAGGGCCCTGAGTTCTTGGCTTATTGTGGTTAACTATTCTAATCATCTCATGTCAGCCAAAGACAAAGCCTGTGATCTCCGCCACTGCCACCAGGGTCCACCTGGGGGTCTGGCACCATCCTGGGAGGGCTGAGCTATTTCCTATAACACAAAGACCCTGCCCCTCCCAACCACTGGCCTCAGGCAGGGATGCATGTTTTAGTTCTCAAAAAGGAGTGGAGGATGTTTTAAAGAGACAGAAAATATTTTTGCCATTATTTTTTTTCAAGCCATTCACTCTGTTACCTATTCCCCACTCTCAATTTTACCCTTCCATGTCTGTGGGAGGAGGGGCAACTCCTCTGTTACAGCAATTGACCACTTTGTGCCTCACTTTCCTTATTTGTGAACTGGGATGTCGGTGGTGTCTGCTTCACAGGGTTGCTGTGATGCTTGAATGAATTAATGAATATAAACTGCGGAGAAGAGCCTGCCACTTATTAAGCTCTCTGTAAGCAGGTAGTGGCCTGGGTCCGGGCAGGACACTCCAACTGTGTAATTAATTAAGGAGAGAGTGAGGGACTATTTACAAAGGCGGGGGTCAGAGGAAGGGACACTGACAAAGGACAGTGGAGCACGCTGGGCAAGTACTGGCCATGGAGCCTTTAGTGTTCCTAGGCCAAATGGGGCAAGGGGAGGAAGCGGTTGCCAGACACTCAACAGCCTCAAGAGGGGGTGACAGGACAGGAGTGGCACCGTGGGACTGTGTGTGTGTACAGGAGTGCAGCTGAGCCAGCCCGGCCCAGCGGGGCTGGAGGGGAGAGGATACCCACCCTCAAGCCCTCCCTCCTCCCTTGCTCTGATCTCCTGCTCATGCCCCTCAAGGGCCAGTCCAACTGCGGGCCAAAGGGCAAGGCAGTTAGCTGTATACAAACCACAGAGGTCGGCCTGCCAGGGCATGGAGCAGGTGGTGAGGTCTGTAGAGAGGACAGGGGGCTGGTGGAGCCCGTCCTGCACAAACATCGGCCGCTGTTGCTGCAGTGTTGCTATTACTACAATAGATGCCTGTCACTTGTGGACTTGACTGAGCCCCCATTCCTTGCAAACAAAAGAGCCTAACACAAAGAGCAATGGGAGTCACGCAGGGGAGACCTATGGGACCACTGCAGTCCCGTGGGAATCATGCACTGTGCTGTTTACCAAGTTGTCTCCGGCACTAGCTGGTAAAAGCTCTTTGTGGGCAGGGACAGAGGCCTTTTCCTCTTTGCAACCGGAGTGCCCAGCAGGACCTGGGGCATATCACTGAGGGCCCCGTTAGGCTTTAGGAACCCCCAAGAAGCATCAGGAACCTACTACTCCAGCAGAAAACACCTGGGACCCTGGGGGAGAACACTGAGTCTGGGGAGAGGTGCTTGCTGCTGTTGTGTGTGCACGTGTGTGTGTGTGTGTGTGTGCAAATATTTACATTTCACACATGTTGGAGAGAGGAAGTCAAAGGCATTGCCTGGTTTGGGTCAAGGAGGAGGCCAGGGCCCCAGGCCAAGCTCCTCCCGCAGAACCCCTCTGTAGTCAGGCCCCATTCGTGCCAGGCCCTGGGCTTCCCTGGATCCCCCTGACTCCTTACAACAGCCCTGTGGGGCAGATGCTGTCCCTGTGTTACGGACAAGGACACTGAAGCTAGTGAGTTCACAGAGGCAGTGGCGATTAGGCAAGTCTGAAGTTGAGCCCAGATATGTGACTTCAAGGCCTGAGTTCTCAATCACGGAGTGAGTGTTTCCCAGTGTAGTCATTGCTGTCCACTATTAGAGTTTTTACCACATCTGTGTATTTCCTGTATTATCATTTACTTAATATTTTTCTTGAAATTGCCTTTTTTTGGCAATTTTAAACAATTTTGCTTGAAAAGGAAACTATATCACTACCGTAAATGGAAAGCTAGGATCACTGTACTTAAATAGAAGGTATCATAAATATGAATATTAATATAAAGGAATTGTGGTTTCCAGCCTAGCTGGCTCTGAATTCTAGAGCTGAATGATTTTGAAACAACTCCAGCCCTTTTAACTGCTTGTTTGCCTTGAGAGGCCTCTCTCCCATCCATCTATCTGGGGCCTAAGATCTGTGAAATCGGGTTTGAAATTGGATTGTAGCCAGAGGTGTGCTGGTAGTGTTTAACAACTGGCTCTCTAAAATTAAATGTGGACACTCACGCACACACACACACAGACAAGTCTCAGGTAAATCTTGCTGATATAAAAGAACTGTATATTATAGCATACAATACACAAATAACAAGAAAATATACAGTATTCTTTATTGTAAATTCCACATACCCGATTGGTTCCCTTAGAATGTTTTCACTGGTTTTTGCTGAGCCCTTGTATCTGTAGCCAACCTGTGGTTGAAACTGACAAACGACTGTAGTTATGACATGAATGCTGGTAGATACCTGTAAGATTAAAGTGAAGCAACTTTAGATTTCAGATGTTTGTCAGAAATTCACTAGTTCCTCAATGTCATCAATAATGTGAGGTAACTTCTTTGCTGAATTAAGTAATCGTTTTTGATTACTGGGAAAATATTTCTTCAGTTTTTTTTGTTCTGTTTGCAATACAATGATTCCAAGTCTGACATAGTTTTAAGTTATAGCTCCATTATTAACATTTTCTCCTTCACTCTCTTAAGTCTAGACAACCACCACCACCACCACAAATAGTAAATCGAACTCCAATTTGTAGCATTTGCTACTTTTTGTGCTCTAAATACTCTACCATGGCCTATTTCAACCTACCAATGTGACACTGTTGAATGCAGAGCTGGGGAGCGATGAACATAGCACACGTTTTATAGTATTTGCACCATACTGATACAGTAGGCATAAATAACTGTAAGAGCCTAGATAATAGTAAAGTGTAGAAAAATAATTGGGAAGATGTGAATAATTACTACTTTGTTTTTATTATAATTTATCAAATTGTAAACCTATAAAATTTAATTTTTAATAATAGCTGTGTTTAGCAACTGGCTCTCAAGATTCCTGAAAATTTGACTCTTCTGAGTTGGTATGTGCTGGCTCCAGCTCACCACTGATTGCATTTCTTATCTTGAAGCCAGGCAAGCTGCATATGCTCCCCTCATGGAGTTACTGTCTGGAATAATTTCTGCTATTCTTAGATGTGAACACTCCACTATGCTCTGTTTCAATAAAATAGCAGAGCGTGTCACTCCTCTTACTTCTCTAACCTCATCTTCTCCTACTTTCCTTCTTACTGACTCTGCAACCTGGACATTCTTTGAACAAGCAGGCAGGCCCACCTCAGGATCTTTGCACTTGCTATTCCCCTGCCTAGAATGTTCTTCCTGCAGACAACTACATGGTTCATTCCTTCACCTACTTCAAGTCTGCTTCAATGTCCCCTTCCCATGAGGCTCTCCCTGCCCACCCCGCTTATAACTGCAATCCCTCCTCTCTTCTATTCCCCTACTATTCCCCATCCCTCTTCCCTGCAGTACTTTTCTCCATAGCATTGATTATCTTCAATATTTTACAGTGTATAAAACCTCTGCATATATTTTGTTTATTGTCTATTTCCTTCCATGAGAATGTAAGCAACGGCCCGGCGTGGTGGTTCATGCCTGTAATCCTAGCACTCTGGGAGGCCGAGGCAGGAGGATCATTCAAGGTTGGGAGTTCGAGACCAGCCTGAGCAAGAGTGAGACCCCGTCTCTACTAAAAAATAGTAGAATTCAATTCCTCATTGAATTGTCTTGGCACCCTTGTCTAAAAAGGAGGAGATTTTAAATCAGATTTATGTGATCAGATTTGCTTCTTTGTTGATTTATTTTGGTGGAAACATTGAGAATTCTAGTCAAAGTCTATTCAGCTACAGAGTGGAAAACTCATTCAAATTGGCTCAAGTTTGAATAAAAGTCTACTGCCTGGAGTATGGTTTTGAATCATTGTTTTCCACTGAAAGAAACCAAGGTTCCCTGGAGACAAAGTTGATTATATGTTGAGGGCAAAAAGAAGATGGGCCTGGAACATCAAAGACTACTATTTACAGTCATGTCAGAAGGACTCAGGAACTAAGCTGAATAAGGATTTTCCAGGCCACGTTGGAATGGTTCGAACATCAAGGATAACTGCAGTGGATTGAAATACATCAAAAATGTTTAAATCCATGTGTTCATAACGATATTTTAAAAAATGTTACTCCATTGGATATTTTTGGAGGATGCTAAAAAACTACCTCATTATTTTGAAAACTATAAGAGAAACAATCAAGCATTTATTTAATATATTACCTTTCCCTTGTAAAATGTACCGCAGGGTAAACAAATAGTTGAAGAGGAAGTTTCTCACTGTAGAAGCTTTCCAGCTAATAAAGAAGGAATGATATATTTGAAATATCATTTTGTAATTCCTAATAAGCGAATATGGGCCATCAGTGGCTGATAATATCACCACAAGGGAGGCGGGGGGGAGAGAGAAAGCCAGAAGGAGAGAGGGAAAGATTGAGATTGTCTTTCTGTTATGGAAGTACACACCACCACCACCAGCACCTGTGAAGCAGTCTTGCAAAAAGAAAAATCAAATCTGAATCTGATCAAGCCTCTTGTCTTCACTACTAATTTACAAGACATATAGGGGGCAGGGGAATAGGTTAAATGATATTCAGGAGATGCCATGAGACTCCGCTATAGGAATGCTGGCTACTTCAATAAAAAATTTCAAGGAAGGAAAAGAGATGGGGGGAGAATCTACAGATTAAAAGAGACATAACCATCTCACCAATAGCAGTGTAAGGATCTTACATACATATGGATTCCAGTTCGAACATACTATACAGCCAGTAGAGAGATGTGAACTCTGACTAGATATTTGATTATATTAAAAATTATTATTGATTTTTTATGGTGTGAACATAGTATTGTGAAAACAGTAAAGTTCTAATCTTTAGATATTCTATAGCGAAATATATACAGATGAAATGATATAATGCCTGGAATTCGATTCCAAAAAATCCACATGTGGTGAGGGTACAGATGAAGCAAGATTGGCCGAAAGTTGATAATTCTTGAAGCTGGTGATGACACATCAAATTCATTATATTATTCTCCCTTCCTTCTTTTGAAAATTTACGTAATAAAAGATTTTTAAAAATGTTATACATCTTGACAGCAATAATCACAGATTAAACAAAATTAGAAGGAGGAAAGAACTTTAACTGCATTACTTTCTTCAGTTTTGATGGTGGGAGTCAATAAATATGATCTTGTTAATGGAAAAATAGCCAAACTCTGTAAAGTAATTTTAAAGGGATTTATTCTGAGCCAAATTTGAGGACCATGACCCGGAGCGACGCCCAAGAAACCTTGAGCAAGTAGACGCGGTGTGGCTGGGTTACAGTTTGGTTTTATACATTTCAGGGAGACAGGGGTTACAGGCAAAGTCGTAAATCAATACGTGGGAGGCATATGTTGGTTTGGTCTGAAAAGATGGGCCATCTCGAAGCAGGGTTGGTGGCGGTGGGGGGGGCTTACAGGTTATAGGTGGGTTTAAAGATTCTTTGACTTGTAATTGGTTAAAGACATGAAGCTTTGTCTATAGGCTTGAAATGTTCTAAGAGAAGAAGCTGCCGATCAGAGACAAGCGGAGGGACACAGATTTGTTGTGTAAATTGAGGACCTGCACGTTTGTCTTGCACACACTTAGGCCTGTTAATGGGTTACAAAGGATGTCCCCAAGACGGGAGGAGGGCATGATAAGGCATGTCTGACCTTCCTCCTCTTGGTAGGCAATTTAGTTTTAGGATATTTCTTTGGCCATGAGGGGGCCATTCAGTCAGCCATGGGGGGTGAGCCTTAAGATTTTATTTTAGTTCACAGTCTGAAGTTGAAAAAGGGAAAAAGCGGTAAGGGGAGTTAACCGCGAAGGCACAGCAGGCTGTGTCCAAGACCCTCCCGGAGCAGGCAGTGAAGTGTCTCTGGGCCTCAGGGGTGAACCGGGACCTGGTAGGGGGCAATGGTGGCTGCTGCCTCCCTCTCGTGGTGCCTCTTGCCCCCACGTCTCTGCTGCCTGCTGTGTGCGTTCCCTCCTATGGCACGGCCCTGACTCTCCCGGGCTACGCGAGTCCTGGGGCTACCTCTGAGTGTCGTCGACTCTGGTCACTGCTCAGCCAATGCACCGGCTGGCCTTCCTCGGGTTAGGCCCTATCAACTGTGGCCCCTCTGTGAGTTTGTGG
This sequence comes from Avahi laniger, assembly GCA_963575035.1. Classification (NCBI taxonomy): domain Eukaryota; kingdom Metazoa; phylum Chordata; class Mammalia; order Primates; family Indriidae; genus Avahi; species Avahi laniger. The sequence goes on from CAUYSK010065451.1 coordinate 16,863, forward strand.
GCGTGTGGATTAGTGGGGGTTTGTCTGGGGTTTTGCAGGAACTCGGGCAGGGCAAATTTTCTAGAAAGAGCAGGTTTAATTGTGGACAGAGTTAGTCATAAAATTTCTCCAGTATGGAGATGGATTACAGAGAGGAGAGACTAGTTTTAGGAGACCAGACAGGACACTGTTGAACCCAAATATCCACTAGGCACCTTTATGTGTCTGACCTTGTGTTAGGTGCTGGGGATGTAGCGACAAAGGAAATGTGAGAGACGGAAAACTCTGTGAAGGCCACGGGAGGGGGTGGGCAAAGTTGGATTTGGGCACTCGGTGGATTGGACCTGATCTGGCAGAGCTGCTCCTTTCTCTTGGCACTTGCCCCTGACAACCTCAGCCTTGCAAAATCCTGTCCAACGCTCGAGGCTCAATGCATGCGCTACCTCCTCCTAGAAGCATTTTCCAATATTCCACAGCAACTCGTATGTCCTTCTCTTACCTTAACTTGCTTTGCAATGACATAGTTGATGTAGTTGTAGCTGCATATTTTATGTTATTCTTAAGTTGCCTCTTGTTTCATGCTTTTGGACTTCTGCTGGACTGTAGACTCGATATCCTAGTCACATTTGCAGGCAGCAGGGCTACTGGAAGGGCAACAGTCCTGGGTTTAAATCCCATTTTCACCACTGACAAGCTGTGTAACTTTGAGCAAGTTACTTAGCCTCTCTGAGCCTCACTTTCTTCATTTGTTAATGGAAAGGATACCCACCTCAAAGTGTTCTGTGAGGATTAAATTATACCAACGATGTGAAAGTAACAAGACCAAGCACAGGGCAGTGGATCAATGTGTACTGAATTGAGGAGAAACAAGTTAGACCTGAAGGGTGAGTGGCATTGGCATAGCTAGGAGGATAAGGGAAAGAAAAGAGCACACCCAGAGTTCTCTCTGGGCTGACCAGGGAGGGGGCAGCAAGTGGGCCACGCTCTGGACGGGACATCTCCGCCTCATGTGTCAGCAGAAGCCACTGTAATTCCAGGACTCGGGTAGCCACGCCTTGTGCAGCGTGATGGAAACTCTGCATTCTGAGCCGCAGCACACGCCTTACTTGATGTCACCGCACCGGGGACTGGAATCAGTAACTAGAACAGGATGTACAGCTAGGCTCTCAAGAAAATGGTGCTGGGCAGTCCTCAGGAGTATTTCGTCCATGCTTCAAGGGAGCCTGGAAAAACACCACACTACGGAGGTGTAAACCTCTCTGGTGCCTGGAATGTTCTAGGCTGAGCCAGATCCAGGGCCTTTCTCCTATTCAGGGCTGGCTATGCACAGACTCCATCACCAGGGCCTTCTAAACACGATGCGCTGCAACCCTTGCTTGTAGGCACACGGTATAAGGTTACAACCTCGCTCTTACTTTATTTTTAATCGCAGCTATTTCCTGACCATCTTAATTGCACAAGTAAATAACCTGCCCTGAAGACTTTTGTCTGTATAAGTACTCTGTTTCTGCTACTGTCGCCTCTTTCTCTTGCACCGTCCATTTCTCCGTCTCTTCTGGATCATTCTCACTGGCATAGTACCATGCTCTGGTGGCTCCAACTCCATAAACACAAAATAAAATCCTGTCGTTCATCCCGCTGTTCTCCTGCTGCTGTGGTTTCCTTTCTCTACCCCTTCTCAGCATAACTTCCTAAAGTGTTGTCCACAGCTCCCACCTCCTCTCCTCACTCCCCCGCCCAGTTCTCCCTCCCTGCTTCTGTCCGCACTCCACGACACTGCGCCTGACACCTCACCATGACCACACTGTCTTCTCAGCAGCGTTCGACGGTCGACTCCTCTGTTCTACTCGAACCCAGATTTTTTTCCTGGGGATCTGTGACGCCACACTGTCTAGGATTTCCCCCATCTCAACAGCCATTCCTTTGACCCAGCCCTGTCTTTGGGCTCTGATTCCTCCTGTGACCTCTTAAGAGGTTGACAGTCCCAGGAGATGGGCTTGAGTCCCACTCTCTTCTCCATCCACAACCCCCGCCCATCTTCTCATTCCCCCACAGCTTAAATACCACACACGGTGATGGGCCCCAAATTGCTATGTCCATCCTGGCCGTTCCTCAGAACTCCAGGCTCATCGAAACAACTGCCTGGCTGACACTTTCCACCATGTGTCTCTGGATTCTTCCGCTGAGCTGGCTCCTTCCCCAACCTCCTTCGTCTCAGTAGATGTGGCTCCTTACCCACTTGGTTACTCAGGGTGAGAACCGAGGAGTGATCAGCCTTGATTCTTCTCTTCTCCTCATTGTGTTTTTGTTTGTTTTTTGTTTCTTAATTTTAAATGATTTTAATTGGTTTGGGATTACCAGCTGAATTCCATTCATTACATGTCTACATTGTACAGAGGTGGAGTCTGGGCCTTCGGTATACCCACCACCCAAGTGCTGTCCATTGTACCCCATGAGTAATTTTTCATCTCTCACCCCATCCATCTTTTCCTTATTCTTAGCTTTATCACTCCTCTCCCACTCATCCAATTTTTTAGCATCTTCTGTCAACTCTACCTTGAAAACATAGCCCAAGTGTTTTCTGCCCACTTCTATTGACTACACCTCTACCCACCCTGTCCAATCCATAATCATCCTTCACCCTGACAAATGCAGTAGCTTCCTAAATGCTTCCATTCCTGCCTTGTACAATCATTTTTCGTCATTGAGCAGCTAGAGCTTGCTTTAAAAACCAAAATCACATTGATGCTCCTTCTTAAAAGTCTCTGGTGGCTTCCCATTGTACCTGGAAAGAAATCCTGACTCCCAGCTTTAGTCTCACAGGGCAAGGCTCTAGCTGCTTACTGACCATCCTCACACCATTTTGCCCGGCTCCACGGCTGGTTCCGCCTGAGGCCTTCTGCACTTGCTGCAGTGCTTCCCTCCAGGTGGTTTTAATATCCACTTGCATCCCTCAGCCTTCCCTGCCTGGTTACTCAATCTGAAGCAGCCGCCTTGTCATCTCTAGCACATCACCCTGTTTATGTTCTCCGCAGAGCCCTTCTCACACTCCGATGATTTCTTGTTGATTTGCTTGTCCATTGTTCACCTCCCCACATGAATGTACCTTCCATGAGAACAGGTGTCTTGATCTGTTTATCTCCAAAGTCCACCCTCTTCATTATACTTGGCAGGTCACTTCACTTGTTTTAGGAAAAATAAAACAAGGCAGTGGGGTTGGACTGGGTTAGTGGTTCTCAGCTCTGATTGTGTGTTGGCCTCTCCTGGAAAGCTTTAAAAAGCACACAGAAGCTCTAAGAATTCTAACTTAGGTTGTAGTATGCTTTAAGATTCTCCCTGTGATTCTAAAGGACATGTGAGTTGAGAATGCCTGGTCAAGACCAGTGCTTCTCAAACTTGAACATGCATACATATCACCTGGGGATTGTGTTACAATGGAGATTCTGACTCCGTAGGTCTGGGGTGGGGCCTGAGATGCTGCATTTCTTTCAAGCTCCCAGGTGAGGCTGATATGCTGGTCCATGGACTATACTTCCAGTAGTGAGGGTCTGAATGATCTCTAGGTTTCCATCCCCTTTAGCATACTGTGCGGAAAGCAGTTCTAAAGCACAGGTGTTCTGGACTCACTAAGCATCCTACATGCCCAGGTCTTGTTCATCTTTATCTGTTACCAATAAGCAATATTTTTGTTGGTGGTCAAAATATATGAAAGCCAAAATGAATAATGATGTGATACAAAGAAGAGGCATGGACTCTGCAATGGGTTCATATCCCAGTTCTGTTTCTTACCAGCTGTGCAAATATAGGTAAATTACTTAATCTTTCTGAGCCTTAATTTCTTCAACTCCAAAACTGGGATTATAAGCCCTTCTTATCTCATAGAGGACTAAATGGGTTAATTCAGAAGAAGCACTTTACACACAATAGGTGTCAAATAAATGGCAATGCTGTGATCTTGGTGAACTTTGCAAACTGATCTAATCTTGTTATCCAGTTCCCTGCAGGTCACAGGAATCTTGATCTGTGCCTGCTGCAAGGATCATCAAACAGAGCAGAGTCTGCCTTTGATCTCAGTGTCAGGTGACATGATGACATAAGAAATGTCAAGGCACAGAGCCTTCAGACCAGCATTTCTGTCCTTGCCTAGAGAATGACAGGGGCAGAGAAACACTTTATTTCTTCTTTTCTCTAGATTGTTAGATTATCTCCCCATATGTGTTCCCTGCCTACCTGTGCAATTTCCCCAGTGATTTTTGGAACAAAAACAGAAAACCTTAATTCTTAAAGCATTGACTTTAATGCTGCTATCAGACTAGCCTGTTAGTAGTAATTTGTTCAATCAGATATTAACTGAGTGCCCAGCTGCCAGGGACCAAGGGATGAACAAAAACTTCATAGTCTCTATTACCCTGGAGGTTGTCGAGGGGAGGTAGGTACTGAACAAATAAAATATACAATTGCAATTGTGGCGCTATGAAGGAAAAGAACAGAGTGCTCTGAAAGAGAATATCGAAGTGCCATGACACCATTGATTTTCATTTCAAAAGAGCCTTCTGATTGCTACGTGCATTATGGACTGGAGCAGGCAGAAGCAGGGCAAGCCGTTAGGAGGCTTTGCGGTGGTTTTGGCCCAGGTGGTGGCAGTGGAGATGGGGATCAAGTTCGTTTCATTATCATGAAATGTTGGCTTGTAGTTTTCATAGTTTTATAATTTTCCCCCCTTTACTCAATACAGAAGACACTGTATCATCATAGAAAATTCTAACTAGTGTTTTGGACCAGTGGCTTCCTCTCTGTAGGTCTTATTTATTTATTTATTCTGCAAATGATAGTAGTGGTGGGTGTTGGTGTCAATGGGGTCTAAAGTTCTTTCTGCCTTGCCATTTGGGGACTCCTAAGACAAATGAACAGCAGTCACAAATAAAAATTTTAAGCTTCACTGGGCTAGGCACACACAGTGGCTCACGGCTGTGAGCCTAGCAATTTGAGAGGCTGAAGTGGGAGGATTGCTTGAGGCCAGGAATTCAAAGTTGCAATGAGCTAAGATTGTGCTGCTGCACTCCAGCCTGGCTGACAGAGCTAGACAATGTCTCCTAAAAAAAAAAAAGAAAGAAAGAAATTTTAAGCTTCAAATTAGTAGTATAAGCAGAAAGCTTAACAATACAGAGAATTAGATTTCCCATCCTTTAAGCACTCTTGCCTTTCCTTTCACAGGTCAGCCTCCCAAAGTGCTGGGATTATAGGCGTGAGCCACCATACCTGGCTGCTTTATTTTTTTTTTTAATATGCTACTTAGTGGACCAAGTAATGAATTTTGAGAAATGCTTATCATTATATTTTAAATTGCATTTGCAATTGGAACTATATAAAAAGGCATTTCAATTTACATAATCTTTTTGGCTGTTTTCACTTCCTCTTTTTTAAATTTTTTTTTTTTTTAGTCTCACTCTTTTGTCTGGGCTAGAGTGCCGTGGTGTCAGCCTAGCTCACAGCAACCTCAAACTCCTGGGCTCAAGCAATCCTCCTGCCTCAGCCTCCCAAGTAGCTGGGACTACAGGCATGCGCCACTATGCATGGCTAATTTTTCCTATATATTTTTAGTTGTCCGATTCATTTCCTACTATTTTTAGTGGAGGCGGGGTCTCGATCTTGCTCAGGCTGGTCTTAAACTCCTGAGCTCAAATAATCCGCCCGCCTCGGCCTCCCAGAGTGCTAGGATTACAAGCGTGAGCCACCACGCCCGGCCTTCTTTAAATTTTTAAATGTTTTATTTTTAAGACAGTCTTGCTCTGTCACCCCAGCTAGAGTGCAGTGGCATCATCACAGCTCACAGCAACTTCAAACTCCTGGGCTTATGTGATCCGCCTGCCTCAGCCTCCCAAGTAGCTGGGATTTGGGAGTACAAGCAGGTACCACTGTGCTCAGCTAATTTTTCTATTTTTAGAAGAGATGGGGTCTTTTGTTTAGGCTAGTCTCAAGCTCCTGAGCGCAAGTGATCCTCCGGCTTCGGCCTCTTAGAGTGCTTGGATTACAGGCATGAGCCACTGTGCCTGGGGCCTTTTACTTCCTCTTAAAACAGGGAAAAACCCAGGGATTTTTGCTTATTTTCTGGCAGAAAATTTCCAGAAAGTCAAAGCCTCTACATACTTATGTTTACATATTTTTTTTGGTGACAGAGATTAAAGAGAGCTACATAACTCTGGAAAACAAAAATTCAGAGTTTTCTTGCCTAGAACTTTATTTTCATTTGTTGGGTTGTAGAAGCATGTTTAAGTGGGGAGTTATGAAGCCTGAATTCTGGAATGAGTGCTGCCACTAATGCACTGTGTGCCTGCTGGCCAGTCACTTTACCTCTTTGGGCTGCAAGTCCAATATTTTGAGCTTTTGGAGTAATTTGTGTTCACTCCTTCTTTGTGGTCTTTCGTTTCCAGCTTTACCCTTTGATGACCAATCAGCCCTGACTTCCTCCATCACAGATACAGAGGGTGAGATGTGGACGCGAAGCAATGCTGCCAAGCTCAGCCACTTTACACACAGAACACCTTGCCTGGGTGCCGTGCAGGCTCCTGACAGCCCAACTGGACTCGCTCTGTCCCTGAGGGTCAGAGGGTCAAAGTCTATCTGCACCTGGATCCTAGCTTCACCTCCACGGATCCCTCTGTACTGGCTTGAAATGTGACTTTCTTAGTGATAAGAGTTGTGCTTTTCATTCATCCACCAAAATTGCTTTAAGCACATACTTTTTGTTTTTCACTTTTATTTGAAAAATAGCCTAGAAAATAAGTTACTTTAGCAACTCCTGAAGTGCCAGAATTCTATGCTGGCTGAAAACGTAACACTATATCTCAAAAAACAAAACAACTCTAAAGCCATCACTTCCACGTCGTGCTATGCTAATGAAATCGGGCCACTGAGGTAAGCAGTCTTCAATCCTTACTGAAATGCGGGGCTAATCTGAATTCTTTTTGAAAGTTTAGGGTTGGGACTGAGGGAGTGGGTCACCTTGGATCAACCCCAGTACTCTGGACATCAGCACTAGCTAAGCGTCTTCCTTCTGATTCTGTAAAGCAGGAGCAATCCTCTAACACAGGTGCTGGACCTCCAGACAAGGACAGCCCCGGGGAGGAGAGCGGCAACGCCAGTGACTGACGTGAGCTTGGACCCCAGTGCTGCCACTGGCCTGCACCATGACGTTGGCCTAATGACTGTTTCCCATGTGGCTACAGTGAAAGCTCCACCTGCAGAGGGAGTGGAGAAACTTCACTGCACCTGCACACTATTGAGTAGATGCACAACAAATACACGATTCAGTTAGGAAAATGAAGCACAATATTCATTTTTGGAAAATATTTATTAAAAAACTAAAGTGAATGTGGCAGAAAACAAAAACAAAGCCAACACGTACCTTTAAATAGCAAGCATATGACACACTGGTTTATAAAGCTTTTCCAATTCTACTCATCTAGTCTGTCACCCCAGCTACAGTCCGGCAGGGCTTCTGAGGGAAGCCAAGCGTAAACAGGTCACCTGTACTAGTTGTGAGCGGGAACTAACGATGTGAGCATTATCAACGGCCATATGACTTGCTTCCTGGGCCGTCCACCCAAAACACAAGAGTGACCAAACCTCAGCATGTGTTCATGTGGATCCACGGTTCTAGTTCTAATTTGAGGGTGGGGGATGTTAGGGGATGAAACAGAAAGACAAACAGTATCAGCTGAGGGCAATCTTAAAGCACCTGTAAAATCTGGACTCTTTCCCATAATTTAACCCAGTAATTTGCAAACTTTCCTGATGAGATTGTTAAACTCACAGGCTCCCTAAATCTGCAATTTTAAGATGAGCACTCCAGGTGATTCTAGGCATATTGGTCGGCCATCCCATCTGAGAAACATTACTTAAAATGCATCAAAACAATTCCTACCCACTAAAAACAAAAGTAAAGCAATCTGCTGACAGTCACTGTGCTTTTGTCAACGTCCAGGGACCGATAGATGGAGGTGGGCAGGAAGGCATCTCCAATTTCTAACATGCTCATCCACAGCAGCCTTGAACAACCTGTCAAGTGTTGTTCAAGAAGTAAGAAAGATTTAATGATAGAGTTGATTTTAGATCACAGAACCACCTCCAATCACTAATGGGCCAATCCCATTCATCCCAGGTTAATGAACTTTGTTGGGCCGATGCCGGATGGGAAGCTGGTGTTCAAACAAAACACGGGGTAATCATGGGTGCTGACTTGTGAAGACACATGGGATAAAACATCTATAAAAATCTTTACTAAACATAGAGCACTATGCCCAAATAATTTTAACGGTTTATGAAAGCCACACAGTGCATCATGGACAACATGTAGAAATTGTCACATTGATTCCAAGGTTCCCGTTATCTGCAAAAAGATGTGCTATGGCCGTGTCAAAAACAAGGCAGTCACTGTTCATGATGGCTGCGGCCACACCATCGTGAATGGACCGGGGCGTGGCCTCCCAGGTCAGTCTCCTCCGGTTCCCATTCAACTCCAGTCTGTAGGCAAAGTTCTCAGCTTGCTTGCGGGTGCCAATGAGCAGGACGATGGCGAAAAACTGCTGGTGGCCTTCGTACTTCTCTTGTTTCTCCAGCACCAGCATGAAGTGATGGCCAAAACACGACTGCATCATCACCCAGTCGACGGCCCCCGGCAGGTTAATGTCTGTAGCTAGAAAGACGATGTCTTCTCCCTGAAGGGTGGTAATGCTCTTGTGGGCATGCATGAGATGGGACATCACGGCTTCCAGGGACCCCTGCCACTTGCAGGAAGCACCAGGACAAGGGCAGGAGTAGGGACGGTATTCACAGATGTCTTCGTGTTCTGGCTTCTCCGTGTGGTGCAGGGTCAGGGAACAGCCCGTCGTGGCATACTGCAGAGACAGAAAAATACACTGAGCCATCGGCCTGCTCAAAACCCCTCCTGGTGCGACCGTCTAAGAATGTTTACTCACTCAGGTTTCCTGGGCTTAAAACTGGACTCTTATCTCAACTAGTTTTGCTCGAGATGAGTGAAATATTCAAGACTAAACATCTCAGTCCCTTATTCATCATCAGTGTTGTCACACATGGGATCGAGGGCATTTTCTGAACCAGAGATGCACTGCTTCCCTGCGCCTGTTCCTACATTGATAAAAAGATGAGAACTAAAGTTCTCTTACTATACACATCTCCAACAAACAATATTGTTGAGTCAGCTCTAGAAAACCTGGGCTTCCCTTTATTTTCTGTGAAGCTGTTTTTTAAAGAATGTAATTGCTTGGGGGTGGGGCTGGGCAAGGAACATTATATTATCTCCAGACTAGTTTTCACATAAAGATAATTTTGAAAATAGTATAATTCTCTCTCTTGTCCCCCCGCCGCAACGCCTTGGCTCAAACTGGTGACTGGGAGGCAGGCCGTGGGGAAGGCTGGAATGACTAGGCTAGGGCAGAGGAGGGCTGGAGACCCGTTCACACTGCTAGAAATACTACCCACCTTCTCCATTTAACCTTCTCTGAGGGGGGTTTTGCCCATAGTTTTTGGGTGGAAGGAGATCACATCCAAGACTGCTCGTCAGCTTGGTTCCAGCCAGTGGAGGTCAAGATGAGAAGGGCCCAAGTCCCCTTGAAGCCCCATGAACTTTCCCCAGACCACTTCCCCAAGTCCAAGGACATGACACTTCACCACCAGGTATGTCAGGTTGTTAGGACAGGCCCAGAAGGGAGGGGTACCAGATGAGTTTGCTGACACAGTCAGTCTGCCACCCAGACACTGCTCTAATGGGGTAGGAACAAAACCTCATTCTCCCTCGCACTCAGGATGCCATACCCGATGGATAGATCGCACTCAGCGCAGCAAGAGACCACACCAAGGAATTGGACTTCTGCTCCCAACTCTCACAGGAATGACAAAAGGTAATTCCTAGAAACCAGATGGAGAATCAGCCCACAAGTACACACTTGCTCAGAGTACTATGTTGTCTTGCAAAGAATTAAGAAACCCGAAGCAGCTTTTCAGGTGAAACCAGGTGTCAGCATTATAGCCCTGGAGCACAGAGTGACAGGTAAGCTGTCTGACTTACAACATTTGAATTCCCCTGCTCCCTAGACATGAAGGCACCAAATAAGGCCAGGCCAGGTCATTTTTCTAAGATGCTAAAAAAATATGTTCAATTGCTAAAAAAAAAAACAAAAAACGAAAAAACAAAAAAACAAAAAAACCTAAAATACAAAAAACAAAAACACCACAGTATTTTTGCTTCTCCCTACCCTGTCTTATAGAATAACTCCTTTATAAACCTTAAGAAGGTCAAATTCTAATCTTGACAGATGAATTTATCACTAACAACAAGCAGGTACTGAGCACCTTCTCCACGCAAGACGCTAAGCTGTAGTCCCTCGGAGGATACAGGAGCAAAGATGACAGCCTCCACTCTCAGAGAGATTAGTCTCCTCTAATCAGGAAGGAAGAGTGGCTTAAAGAAAGAAATGCGGCTCATACCTCCCCACATCCCCCGTACCTAAAGCGGATTATAATCTTCAACAGAAATTGGAAGAAATATTTCACTCTTACTTATTTTGCCCACAGGAATTGTTTGTTCATCTTTTTTAAACCATGGACTAATTTTTAAAGCCTGGGTGTAAAAAAACTTAATCAGGAGAAACATTTATTTATCCATGTATATTTACACTTTGTGTTCCTAACTTTATAAACCCCCCCTCCCAAAAAAAAAAACCCAAATCCCTGTTAACTGTTTTAAATCTAGGATGTGGCCGGGAATACAGAGCCTTCTGATGTTCTTCTGTGAGAGATGGGTGAGGCATTTCTTAACAGAGTTTAAAAACACTCAATAAAAATAGCAAGAATTAACCCAGAGCCTGGCAGATTCTCTGGCTGAAACAAGCCCTCACTACCTGAAGACAGTTCAGAATGAGCTTTCACCACGGCTATCCAGGAATAATCCCAGGAACAAGATGAATTTAGGCCAACGGCACACAGAAAAGTACCACCTGCACTTCTTCCCAAGGCCCCAAACCACCCCTTGTTCATGAACTCAGCATTTACGACAAATATGTATCACACAGCAATCATTTTAGAACTTTCCCCACTCAAGTAGGGAAATTTATATTCCCAATTATTTGGTTTGCCTTACAAGTCACACATTCAACACTTTCTTCAACACAGATATCGAGAACAGGGGAACCTCCCCAGACTACACAAACAGAAAAGGCATTACTTTGCATTTGTGTGGACAATGACATTATGAAAAAAGATCTTGCTACGTTCTGTATTAAATATATTTTTAAAGCCTTAGGCACTTACTCTGCTTTTTCTAAACAAGCTGAACTTTAATGCCTACCTAGTCCTCTCTTTCCACATGAGTAAGGTTTGTGTCTTCATGACCACTGGGGCCACTTTTATGACAGCTGGATTAAAGATCTACTTTAAAGACACACACATACATACACACACACTCTCTTGTGCCACGTTCCATACTTACAACAGTCTTGGTATTGTTCTGAAATGATATTCCTGAGCACGATGGGTGTCCCTGTCACCTTCACAGGGGGCTCTCATCCAGGGATCAGAGAGAGGGCTTTAGGGGTCTGTGAGTTTCCTAAGACTGTATGTAAAACAATCGAGGTGCCTCTGAGCAGCAAAGCCAAATCTCACCAGCCCCTGGCCTTGGGTTTGTGTTTTCTTGAAAAACTCCAAGGGTTTCTGAGGGTTGCTAGGGCCACGGACCTCTATGCTGGAGCACACAGAGGGAATCAGCTGTGGATCCTGCCCTTGCAGTGTTCCAGTTAAGAGGGGCCATACAATAAACTTAACAATAAACAACTCAAATGCATCAGAAACACAGACGACTGTGCAAAAGAAAACCAGAAGGGCAACAGGTGATTTCAAAGTGGAACAGGGTGAGGAAGAAGGGGTGAGGCCAGCTTTCTTATGCACAGCTGGACTGCGGATGGAGTTGTTCCATCTGGTTCTAGCACTGAGGAGACAGTGGGGATAAAACCTAAAGGAGAAGGCACGTCAGGGACTTCACAGACAATTCAGTTTATTTTCGGGGTTTCTCCACTGGCACTACTGGCATTTGGACCAGATAATTCTTTGTTGTGGGGGCTGTGCTATGTATCGTAGGATGTTTAGCAGCATCTCTGGCCTCTATTCATTAGATGCCAGTAGTAACCACTTCCTGCCCCTCAGGTGTGACAGCCAGAAATGTCTCCAAGCATGGCCAAGTGTCTCCTAGGGCGCAAAATTGTTCTGAGGAGAACCACTCATTCCGATTCTGAATAATGACAAAACCTAGCTTTTGGGCAGCCACAATCACAGCTGGGAGGGGCCCATGCCAGCAAGCAGGTCCAGCAGGTCACTGCCCCTCCCAATGGGCACTGCCAGGACAACTCGAAAATGTCAGCCCTACAAACAGCCAGAATCCAACTGCGTGCAAAGCGTGGGGGTAGACCAGGGAGCCGGTTCTACCCATTTTATAGACTAGAAGCTGGAGGATCCCAGAGCGTGACTAATGGGTCAGGGCCTTGTGGTCAGTTGTGGCCACACCAGGAATAGAGCCCTACGTTCCCAGGCTGCCCCTCCAGGGCTCTTTCACAGCACACCACAGCTCAGAAGACAAACAAAGAATATTTTGAGAAAAGGGAACATAACATCTGCCTTCAACCCCAGCCCCAACCCAACACATACACAACTCAGAGTCCACAGATACACTGCTTTTGGAAGCAGTTTCTAATATTAACTTCTTCCTTGGCGTGCAAGCAGAAAAACAGTTCTGAAACCACCACTCCCTAAGGAATAAGGCAGCAGCACCTCACAAATAGGTAACCAGCCATCAGGTCCTCCCAGCCTTCTCTGGCATCTGGCAGAAAGTCCTGAGGTTTCACTTTTCACACTCTGGCCCCACTAAATGTGAAGGGGTCAAAGGACTTCTGCGTTTGAGCCAGGGAGGGCTTTCCTTTAGACTCCTGGTCCTTAGCTGTACCCTCTTGTTACTGAGAGAAAGCACTGGGGCTGGTTTGCAGAGGCTGCCTGTGTGTCTTGGGGCAAGTCCACAGCTATAAATGAGATTTCTCCCTAGGGAAATATCTGTTCATTTCCCCCAGGGGAATGACAGTAAATCTCTCTAAAGAAAGCACACACACTTATACACATACACACATACAAACGCAAAGTTAAAAAACAGGCCGTTGGCTCACGCCTGTAATCCTAGCACTCTGGGAGGCCGAGGCTGGCGGATCATTTGAGCTCAGGAGTTCGAAACCAGCCTGAGCAATAGCAAGACCCTGTCTCTACCAAAAATAGAAAGAAATTAATCGGACAACTAAAAATATATAGAAAACAAAAATTAGCCAGGCATGGCGGCGCATGCCTGTAGTCCCAGCGGGAGGCTGAGGCAGAGGATTGCTTGAGCCCAGGAGTTTGAGGTTGCTGTGAGCTAGGCTGACGCCACGGCACTCTAGCCCCGGCAACACAGTGAGACTCTGTCTCAAAAAAAAAAAGCATAGGGAGGTAGAAGATGGTCCAGCAGAATGAGAAACAAAAAAAATGTTGAAATCCCATTTCTGACTTTTTAAGGAACTTTTCATGTTGCAATGGCTCAAAAGTCTTGTGCAAATGTGTTCTGCCATTGAAAGGCAATGTGTAATCTGGAACCTCATTTTTAAGTCTTTGCAGAAAGCAGTAAATAGTTCCCATTCTTTCCCTGGGCTTGGGGTTTGAAGGTTATATTTAAGTTGGAATTTAGGCAGGGTTTTTCCCTTTTTGGCATACAAACCCTTTCATATACAGATACAATGAGTATGTCAGAACAGTCAAACATGAGACACCTGTTATTTACCTAATAAACACAGTCACATTGTATTTGTTTATGAAATGAGTATAGAAGCAAAATAAATAACCCTTCTTAGCTGGGGTGCTAGTGAAGACCATGGATGCAGTGAGTGGTTTAGAACAAGTCATTTAATCTCATTAAGTCTGATTCCACACAATCAAGAAGGATCTACTGAACTCCAACAATCAACAATGTACTACAATGGAGGTGCCATGCATTCCTCGGTAGAAGCTTGTCCCTCTAGGGAATTAGAAGGTAATCACACTGCCTAGACCTGCTATCTCCTAGGAAACAGCTGAAATTTATTAGCAAAATATCTACCAGTGCCTCAAATGAGAATGTCTCATGAAAAACAAAGCACAATCCATATTTTGTTGTTAATGATCATAGACTTGGGAATTAAATCCAAGAAATGACCTTGTCTTGAAGTAAAAGCAAACAGCACTTTCCTTCAATCTAAATGAGCTGTGATGATCACAAAATGCACACTGGCTACTAATGTGATGCATGACCCTGGACTGAGAAACCAAAATTGCTACAAAGGACATTATGGGGGCAACAGCTGAAATGTGAATATGGACTGTGGATTGGATAATAGTATCTACTACTGTGTGCCAGATTTCCTGATTTTGATAACTGTGCCATAATTACATGAGAAAGTATCCTTGTTTTTCAAACAAACAAGTGAGTTATTTAGGAGTGCAGGGACAAGATGCCTGCAATTTGCATTCAAATGGTTAAAAAATATATATATGAATGGAGAAAGCACAAATGACAAACCAAATAGTTAAAAAGGAAACAACTGGTAAACCTGGATAAAGGCTATATGGGAATTTTTTGTACTATTATTGCAACTATTGTGTAAATTTGAAATCTCATCAAAATAAAAGTGTATTAAAGAATTCAGGGACTGAGTTAGCATTATTTATCCTTTATGAGATATAGAGGTTTCTTTCGCAGAGTTGGTTGAATAAATTGCTGTCACAATAGTATTTTTTAAAAAAAAAAAAAAGAAAATATACTTTTAGTACATCTACATGTAAATGCAACCACAGTTAATAGTTTTTCTTTTACTGAAGGCTCTTTGGGATCCACTTTAGTGAACCAATACAATTTTGCATCGAAGACATAAATTGTTATACTAATTAACATTTCCTTTGTACTCATAGAAGACAAAGCAGTCTCCATTGTCCTCTGATCCTTCCAAAGGTTTGAGGGGCCCTGACAAGTCTGCAGCCCTGGCATGTAGTTTCTGGCTACTTAAGTTTCATTATCCACCACCCCCAGTGGTCCAAGGTAAACTCCTGCTCTAATCAAGACCCACCTGAAAGATGAGCTCCAGGAATGAAATTTACACAAGCTCCTCCCTCCCCACTTCTTTTAGTGCTAGGGAGGTGAACCCAGAAGTAGAACTACGTGAGTTCAACAGGAAGGGTGAGTTCCTGACAGTGTAATTTATTCTGTATGATCAGCAGATAATTAGGAGACTACTGGTTGAAATCTGTCTTCTCAACATTCTTTAGACTCGTTCAGATGGGAGTTGCAGCTAAGCCTAGTATAAATCCACACCATGGTAAAACTTTTCCGTTTTAACCAGCAGTTAAACTTAATTTTACCACTTTTTAAAAAGGACTTCTATCAATTCAAGCTAGCTTCTTTGTGATTAAAATGTTTACCTGTCCCCAAAATACCAATGAGCTATCTCAGGTTATTTTCCAGTTAATTTAAGGGCCTATTAATTTTATTGATTTACTGATCCACTGCCTGCTTCTTGCCCACCCAGTATTTGTTGATAAATATTAAGTTTATCTGCAGAAGATGGAATGTTCTCCACTGTATTAATTTTACTTTAATTAAATGCTTTACTGTAGAACTTAGCATTAAAGAAATTCAATAGACCTTGAGATCATGTCAGAAAAAATGTTCATTGTTACTTTAGATTTCAGGCACTACGGATTTGCTTTATCATTTTTGATAAAGGTGTTTCACTTATTTACATAAATATGTGGGATGAGGGACTTTTAGCTCTTCTGAGATCTTACACAGACTGGGAAACATCCGCACTGTTGTCCTTCTAATGGCTGTGTGTTCCTCTTGCTTAAACTGTGTTTACAATAATGGTAGAGTAGCTGTGATTAGAACTCAAGTACCCAGTGTCCTTTGTGACCTTGAGCCTACCCAGTCAGTCACCTCTGGGTCTATAAAACTGTCTACGATTTACTTCTCGACTGTTATTAACAGTGGGAGAACTGTAGACTCAAGTTAATCATGCTCAGACTTGAGCAATACGAGAAAAGTGAAATCTCTTCTTGTGACTTAATTATAATATTCAATTTGCATCTGTTTGGCATTCTTCCTCTAAGAACCTTAGCTTATTTTCATGTAACTCAAATGGTAAATTCCTTAGCTACACTATGAGGCAGTACAAAGAGATAATTGCATTGACAGTTTTACAGATAATAATATGAGAAGATCATATTACTCAGCACCAGAACCGTCAGTGTCATCAAACAGCAGTGAGACTAAGAAAATATGTTAACTTTACAAACTTTCTTCTGGGTATGGCAATTCTAATAATCAAAATCTTGAGCTCAAAAATTCATCCTTTTTGACAAAGAGAAAGTTGACAAACCACTGTTGCAGCTAGCTTTCTTATTAAAAGGTGTTTTGGTGGAAGATTTTTGGCTTGATTATTATAGAAATTTAAGAATGTCCTGCTATGGGGGGAGCATGTGTTTGGCCTTACAAAAGCCCTATTTTTAATCTTAGAAACTTTAAACAAAAGTTGACTTTTGACCATGCATGTTTCTCATCTGTCCACAGCCAGAGTTAGCAGGAACCACACGAGGTCTTGGAGAACCAGTTTTGTGAGGTCCCTTCAGAGTGCACATGCAAGCCAACAAGAGCACCTTTAGAGTAAAAAGCTTTATGCCATGTGACCGGTGTCCTGCGTGCTCTTTTCAATATGCCCTCACTCTTCCACACCCTGTCCCCACCTGCACAATCACTTAAGTGCAAACAGCTGACAACTCTGCAAACCGCTCCACTCCCCTCAGCTGTCTTTAATTCTGAACTAAAGCAATTAAATTCACCAGAAGACTCAAGTGGTAGGGTTGTAAAATCAGCAAGTAAAAATACAAGATGCCAGTATCTCCCAGGCAATATTTGGGTGTGCTTATACTCCCCACCCCCAAACTATTTGTTGTTTATCTGAAATTCAAATTTAACTGAGCATTCTGTGTTTTACCTGGCCACCCCGATAAGAGAGCCCCCAGTACTGCCATCCCTGCAAAAGCCACTACTGGAGTCTGGAATGGGAAGGGGAATCACTGTTCCTCAGCAGCATGGGGTGGGCAGCAGAAAAGGCGGAGGCTGTAGTGAAAAAGACACTGTGTGTGCTTACAAGGCCCACGCTGGTATCTCTGCTCCCTGAACTTACAAACTGCATGAGCTTGGGCAAATCTCTCAGGGGGCACGCTCACCGTGTCCTATCTCCTTTACAAAGTAATGAGGAAAATAACATAAAATAATACACGTAGTTCAGGCCATCTATATAGGCAAGGCCAGCTACATTCTCTACAAGCAACTCTGCGGGCCCCCACATAGCCTCCCTGTGCTCTGCCATCCCTTCCTTCTTCATGGGAAACTGCTGCTCATCCTTCAGAATGAGCTGGCACCACCAAGCAGTGAGGTCTTCAGACTCCTCTCTGCTCATCTCACTTCAGAAGGGCTCTGCTGCCCTGTTGGCACGTCTGTCTCCACCATCAGAGTTTCGTGAAGGACGGGAGGGATGCAGGCGACGGCTGGTGAGGCAGATGGGTTGTGGGAAGGAGACAGCCTGGAGCTTCGGGAGATTCCAAGACAAGAGAGGGTATGATCACAAGTCAGTGGGTAAAGCGGCAGCCAACTCTGGCCTGATGTTACATCAGAGAGACAGAGCAGGCAGCAGCCTTAAGAAAATCAAAAGGCTAACACCCAGTGTTGGTGATGCTGGGAAGAAATGGGCACTCAATTGTAAATAATTTCAAGGGAAAAAACAATTTGGTTCTACTATTAAAAGCTTATATTTCTGCATATACCCCTAGACTCTACCCACCAACTTCTAGGCATTTACTCTTAGGAAATAATTATTTTCTTACGTACAATGATTTAGTTAGAATAGTATTTATCTTTTTTATAATCTCAGTAAGAAAACAGAATAACTTAAATGACCACAAACAGGAGCCTGATAAGAGAACTCTGCTACTGTTATAGAATAATAATATTATGTAGCCATTAAACATGGTTTTAAAGAGTATTTACTTATCCATGCAGAAAAGCAGTCATGATGTGTTAGATAAAGGTTATGAAATAGTATGTATAATAGGATTCTCCGTCTCGCCAGCTTGTTTTTTGAATGACAAATTCCACTGATGTAGAGATAAGTTTGCAAGGACATATGCAAAATGGTACAGTGGTTATTTCTAGGTGGGGGGATTATGGAGGATTTTAATTTTATTTTGCTTTCTATATGTTCTACATTTTAAAGTAAGGAATATAACTTTAGAAACATATAATGTATAAATAAAATGCATATAATACATATACTTAAAAATGTTGCTTAATCTAATAGGGTTTCCTTTATAAAAGATTTGAAAAAAAAGAAATGAGGGGAAAAAAAGTCTCATCACTGAAACACTGATACCAGGGCCAACTTACCCAGCTCTATGAAAACCCTATATGATTAGGAGTAGGGAAAAGAAGTTCAGTGGAAAAATCCATGGGAGAAAATAAGAAAGATACCATTTTTTCAAGGTTATGCCTGGGCCTGAATTCAGACATTGGCCATTTTCTTTCTATTAGCTTCTAACTGTGCACATTTATTTAGTGCCAGGGCTGTGCTAGGCACCTCACGTGAATTATTACAGTGTTTGATCCTTACAACAACCTATCATCACCCCATTCTAGCAATGAGCCACTGAGGCTTGGAGAGGTCACCAGCCAGTCACAGTGGGGACAGCGTCAGGGTTTGGACCAGGAGGCATGACGAGAACCTCACTTCAAAACTGTCAGGGAGTCTGGGGGGACCGGGAACCAAAGACACTACTTTTGTTGATTCCAAGTTTTAAAATAGTGCACAGGCCCACACATTTAACAAAGGGATACTTTTCATCCATCTCAATAGCATCTGTGGCCAAAAACTGGGAAGGAGGGAATCCTTTACATCATTAATGCTACGTAGTCTACATACATAAAATCTTTACCAAACTGGAAACAAGGAAAACAACAGTTTCCTAATTTTCAAGAAACTAATGGAGAAAGATGGGCATCTGGGGCAAAGTCGAGAATTCCTCATAAGCCTTAGAAAGTATACTTGACAGCTTAATATAAAGATATATTTGATCAGGAAAATGTTCTTACTTTGCTTTTCAAGGTGTCCAGAGTGGAACCACATTCTAACACCCCATGTATGATCACACCCTGCACAATTTGCCAGCAATACACGGTGGCTCTGAATGCTGGCATTCAGTCTAGCAAAAGGGTGCCCTATGGTTTTGAATAAGAAATGACATTTCTTCCAAGTTTTGTCAGAAGCACAAGTCTGGCTCTTAAGACATTTTACATTGAGGTTTTACTATAGTCACATGTATACAGTACTTTCTATGAGGCTTCAAAATAGGGATCTAACTCACAGCATAGGAGAATGTAACCCAATCTCAGGCTGGTATTTTATAGGCCAGACCTGCTGTAACTTTAGGTAAGCCTCCATTCTGGCTGTACTAACGATCAACTTTAACAACGATTTATTCCATTTCTGGGTTGTGGTGACCTGCGAAAAATTTTTGGCCAATTATGTGTAGCATCAGCATTAAACGTTAATACTGGTATGTAGTATTCTTTTTTTTTTTTTTTGAGACAGAGTCTTGCTCTGTTGTCCAGGCTAGAGTGCCGCGGCATCAGCCTAGCTCACAGCAACCTCAAACTCCTGGGCTCAAGCCATCCTCCTGTCTCAGCCTCCCGAGTAGCTAGGACTACAGGCATGTGCCACCATTCCTGGCTAATTTTTTTCTATATATTTTTAGTTGTCCAGCTAATTTCTTTCTATTTTTAGTAGAGATGGGGTCTCGCTCTTGCCCAGGCTGGCCTCGAAATCTTGCGCTCAAACAATCCACCGGCATCGGCCTCTCAGAATGCTAGCATAACAGGCGTGAGCTGCTACGTAGTATTCTAATGCTTCTGTTTTATATAATAAAGTACAATAAAAGCTATATTGTCAATTTTGTTTTTTAAAATCTTGAGCCCTGGGGTTAAAGTATGCGGACCCAGGGTGCTTGCCAGCTCATTCTATGCTTTTATGGGTCAACCTTGTTAATTTCAGGTAGTAGTGAGGCTTGCAGGGACAATTTCCAAAGTAAATGATTTTGCCTTAGGGGAACTTTTGAGGTTAAGAAGAAATCTTTGAAACTGTTTTAGGCTAATCAGCTTATACTTCTAGGTGATCACCCATCACCTTACAACCACCCTAACACCACTCATCTTCCATTTGAAATGGCGAAGAAAAAGCCCTCTATAGCTCTTCTAACTTGATCTCAGAGCACCCACCAGCCAAGTGTTAGCCCCATTCTTTTTAACAGACGAACAGACAAGGTCAGGGAAGTGAGTGGACCACAGTCATACAAAGCTAGGATGAGAACCCAGTTCTTCTGTCTCCTGACTAGTGCTTTTTCCTGGGACTGCTTACTGAATTCCAAAATTTTAGGGTAAGAAAGAACCTCGGTATAATCATTTAGCCCAACCCCTTTTCTCAAAGACCCTCACTTGGATGCAAAAAAATAAACTGACCCGAACAAAGTCAAACAGCTAGTAACTAGGAGGATATTTCAGGTCTCCTGGTGGCCGGAATAGAATATTCTCTTGGCAAAATAAAGATGAAAAGAAAACAAGCTACAAAATCACCTGTGGTTGGGATGTATCATTGTTCTGCAGTTCATGTATTGCAAGAGTTAAATGAGAACTTCCAGGCTCACAGAATGCTTTCTACAGGAGAACCAGATCAGAGGCTGCACGTTGGCAGTTGGAATTTGGCCTGGAGACCTGGTTGGTTTGGCCTGCAAATGCCGGCTGTCCATGTGGATTCGGCCAACGTTAGAAAAAAAAATTGAGATATTTAACATAGAAAAAATCTGGATTTTTGGCTTTTCTTGAAAAAAATTTAAAGGTCTGGCATGGCTGCACCCACAGCCCCACCCCCACCAATCAGCCAGAGCTGAGTAAGGGTTGCCCTCTTTGGAGGTGGCACCTATCCCCCAGCTCCCTACCATCTCCCCGACCCTGAGGCCATGTGTCAGATGCCTCTCTCCCGTGCCTTACCTAGTCCCTTCTGGTTTTTAGAGAGTTTGTCTCCACTTCTCTAGATGAGGTCACACCAAGGGACTTTTAAACTTTCAACTGTGCTGGCTGACCTGACTTGGTTTTATTTATTTTTTGTTTTTTTAGGAACAAAAACAATATTATCACAATCCAACAAAAGGGAAGACTTGTTTGGCTGGCTGAGGCTTTCAAATTCAATAATTATTTGGAGATAAAATGCTATTAGAAACTTTCAGAGAATATAAAGTAGAAAGAAAATGTATCATACTCTAAGTAGGCTGGAGTGGATCAGCATTTCCCACAGTTACGGGGAGAGAAATACTTGGCTGTTATCAAAATACATTGTTGAGTGGTAAAACAGACTGTGTGGTTGACACATTTGTGTCAATTCTCCCCCCTACAACCACACACTGGGGGTGGGGTTTGCGATCTGGGAACAGGATGTCAAATTTCTCAGGTGTGGAACAAGCCATAGAATGGACTAAAAATACCCCAAGTGGAAGAGTATGTACTCTAATAGATAGCCTTTTTTTAAAAAAGGAGACCTGAGCTAATAATGCATGTGGCTCTGTATCAAAGGAGCTGGCAGCACTCTAGCCTTTAATTAAGTGGCCCCACACCTCTGTAGGGTAGCTCCTTGGCAATACATCCATTTTTGGCCAACTGAAGCATGAGCAGTCCAGAGCTGTGATGAAATCTCCCAAAATATTAGGTTTGTAGGCTTCCCTCCGACCCCGATCTTTCTACTTCACATGCCCTACAAAATCCCTGCCAATGAATTTCAGAGTACGTATGTTGTCATGCTGGGGCAGTCCCAGCAGAGGCCCATCTGGTGAACTCATCCAACCAGACGGTTTTGTTACTGGTGTCAACTTTGAGCTACGATTTGGAACCTTGGAGTACACACTCAGATTCAAAATCCCTACAAAAACTTTTGTACTATTCCTACATACAAAAGATTTGTGCTTTGGGGATACAGATGCATGGACTGGCCCACTTACTAGCTATGTCACTTGACAAGTCATTTCACATTTAACCACTCTATAGGCCTGAGTTTTCTCATCCGAAGAAAAGGCAAACTAATAAAAGCTGACCCATGCGAAGTAGCTGGCACCCAGAGGGCACTAATAACATCCC
Source organism: Avahi laniger (assembly GCA_963575035.1). NCBI lineage: Eukaryota > Metazoa > Chordata > Mammalia > Primates > Indriidae > Avahi > Avahi laniger. Next base: position 39,187 of record CAUYSK010065451.1, read on the forward strand.
ACACGGCCTTCCTTCTTCTCATGGAATACTAGAAGCTACAGGTCCTTACGAGCCAAGCAATGTCATCCCGAATTTATAGATGAGGAAATCAAGGCCCCCAGAGGGGGTCTCTCAGGCAAACAGTGGCAGTGTCAGGCAGCTCTGGAGACCTGAGCTCTAGTGCTTTACTCAGTATTGGTTTTCTCATATGAGCCAGTCCATGAGAGATTCTGAGAACAGGTGGGGACAGTGACAAGGCAGTCCTCATGATTTCTAGGAGCCCCAAACTGCAGGCCAACAGGCGAGGTAAACAGACCTACCTTGTTTTAAATTTGACACAGGCTTCACCACTCCCTATTGTTTTCCATCTTTTCCAACTAACATATCTTGGTTGGTTGCTGGGCCTATGTATATGTCTCAGTTTGATTTATCCGCACTAACTAGGTGAGCTGTCCTGTCAGCAGTTTGGATTATTGGTCAACCAAAGGTGAGGCATGCACACTCCAGCTTTGTAAATCCCAAACACGCGCACACACAAAAGTGATCCAGAGATCACATTCTAAGCTTGGTTCCTGGCCTGTAGGGGAATGGTTGACCCTTTTAAATTTTAGCTTGCAAAGCAATGGCTTTGCTCAATAGCATTCTTATAGAACAGAGACCTGGAAATCACTAACATGTGCAGAAAGGCTGAGTACCCCTGCTTCCCAAGAGAAGTCTTCGAGAATGACTTCACTAGCCTGTTATACATTAGGAGAGAACATATGCTTCCATAGGAACCAGAGTTCTAGATTCTGAAAGTGAAACTTCACACTCCATATAGCACGTTATAACTGTTTCCTTCCTTTTCCCTTGGGAACATTATTCTTTTCTGAGACTGCTTTTTGAAAATAAATTATGGAATACTGACTGATATCGAATTCTCATTGGTGAAGTATAATTCATCTAAAGCCATTTGTTCTATTAGACACTGAAGGTTTAGGGGAAAGTGAAGGGGTGAGAAGATGGCTAGAAAATCCTGTGGGGCATCCCCCACCCCCACAATATATCTCAAACATCAAATATCCACTCCATCTTGACTAGTACAAATCTTCTCTGACAACTAGGCTGCCACCTTCTTCATGACCCTAAGAAAACTATGGAAATATTTTATCTAAATTTTATGAGAAACAACTGGGCTGGATGAATTAGTAAGCATTTTATGAGAAGGGAATGAAAGCAAAGTAATTTATTAAGGTTGCCTGAAACCCCACAGTCCAAACACTGATTCAATCCCTTATTTGAAATATGCTATTTTAAACTTGGTGGCAGGGCAGAAGACCAAATTAAATCACTCATTTTACTGACCTGAGTCCCAAGCCTGGATTCTCAGTTGGATTATTTTTAATTTAAAAATGAGCTCTTGTCCTATAAAATAAGCAGCACCAAGGAGAAATGCAAGACAGTCTAAATGGCACAGGAGACAGAGCAGTTACTTTTACAAAATATCCTCAAAATTATTAATGACACTATATGGCACTTTAATTTCAAAAAATGAACTTTACAGTATAGCTGTAGGTTATAATGAGGTAATATAGAGAGGCATGTCTGTGAAATTGCTCGTGAAGATTTCTAAATGATAGATGTGGTACACAAATGTTATAACATGACCACACAATGCAAGACTATGCAGCCATTTAAAATACAATGAGGTCGAACTAGGTTTCAGACATTGAAAAATGTGTGATAATATGAACTTAAAAACAACAGCAGGTTGCAGAAGCCATTTTTGGAGAAAACTTATATCTATAAAAAAACCTTCCTGACACACACTGACATCTATGATTCTACATTTAGCTGCGAGGGCGTATGTATACATGGTTTAAAAGTCTATAAAGATACACACTAAGCTTAACAATGGTGGGAAAGAAAGGGAGGGGTCGTGGTCTTTCATTTAACTTTTCTTGTCTTGGTGGTTTGCATTTTTCGCAAGGATATTGATAACTTGTTAAACGAAATTAACAATAAAGTGATGGGCTTTAAAGAACTGTAACAACAGCTCTTGCGTGCCCTTGTTAATTTCTTGAGCGACTTTGCTTTCACCCCACTGATGACAAAGACGCAGCCACAACTCCTCAGTCGTTCCCAGTCCTTGGAAGGCCAGGAGAGGGAAAGGCGTGGCTTGCAAGGTTTTCTTGTAGCTGAAGGAAAACAGGCTGTGGGCGCCTTTTTTTTTTTTTTTTTAGCTTCACTCCCGAGAGCTCCCACGTGTCAGGGGCGCGCAGACGGCAGGCGCAGGGTGCCGGAGGAATCCAGTACCAATATTGCCAAGCCGAGTGCTGGTCAAGGATGCGTTCAGCTCGCGCATTTCCTCCCTCCTCAATCCCCGCAGATAGTCAGCTTCCCGGTCCAAGTTTTACTTGCGCGGCCCAGCCCCACTGAGCACACGTCTGTAAAGGACGCAGGCACCAGGCCAGGAGAGCTACGGTGTGTTCCACCACCAGCGTGTGCCAATTAATCTGGGGCCAGTACTTGGGCAAATGTCAACCCTGAGCTACTCCCAAAGTGGACAGGTGGGAATGGGGGACGGTGGACAAAGTGTAAAGATATTTTTTTTTTTTAACGAGAGAAGATGCCACCCCCCTCTCAGGGCCTTCGAGTGGGCTGGAGGACACCGGAGTCCGGAAGGGAGCCGGGAGGAGGTGTGAGGGCCGTCCCTGGGCTTACCTTGCAGGGAAACAGGACTGCCGAGGCCACCTTCTCCATAGCCAGGTTCCTGATGCTGGGCGTCAGGGCGCCCCTGCACGTCGGGCAGCAGCTCAACTTCTGGCGGCATTGGTTACACACCAGGTGCCCCGCCTGGCACTGCAGGATGGGAGGCAGGACATAGTCAAAGCAGACCGGGCACTCGAAGAGCGAGGTCAGCTCGTGGTGCTGCGGGGACACCGGGCCGGCCCCGCCGCCGCCGCCAGGGCCCGAGATCACCGCCGCCGCGGCGGGCACCGCGGACGAGCCGGGGCCCGCAGCCGAGATGGTGGCGGCGGCCGGGGGCGCAGCCGGGGACGGAGCGTGCTGGGGCTGCGGCGGCGGCTGCTTGCTGCAGGGTTTGTTAGCGCTGGGGCCGGTGGAGGACGGGCGGCTCATCGCGCTCCGAACCAACCATGGAACTGCGGGCGCCTGCCTGCCGCGGGGCCGCCCGGGTCAAGGCGGTGCGCGCCCCGCGGGCAGCGAGCTCCGGGGCAACGCCACTGCGCCCAGCCCGGGAGCGGGCGGCGGAGACGATCGGCACCGGGCAGACAGGGGGCTGGACCCGCTGACGCTCTCCGCTGTCCGTGGCGTTCCGAACTCGCCTCCGCGTGGGACCACGCGCGGTGCCCTCCTCTCGGCGGCGTCCCGGCCCCGAACCCAATTGGTGCGCAGAGCCCCGACCCACCAGCTTCTGGAGCAGCAGCTGACGCAAGCCCCGGGGACGCGCGCGGACGTGACGCCTGGACACGTGTGCGGCCGCCGAAGCGCGCGGGGACCGGCAGAGCCACCCAGCGCCCGGGCGCGGGCTCCGCCCGGCTCCAGCTGACAGAGCAGGGGGCGGCCTAGCGCGGGCGTTTCCTGCTCGGGCTACGGGCCTGGCCTGCGCTAGTGAGCATGCCCGGCTCGCCGGCGACGCGCTGGGTCGCCTTTTCCGGGTTGGGGAAGGGGCCGCCCTCAGGAAGGCGTCGCCGAAGTCCTCTGACCACACCCCGGGGATCTTGGCCGTCGTGTCCCCGGGCTCAAACCAGAAGGGCAACTTCAGGCGGGGTGGGGGCGGGACGGAACTCCAGCCGGCAGTGGCGGGGCGGGGTCCCAGGACGGGTCGGAAAAAAGTGAGAGGTTTCTTGTCCCTGAGTTGAGTCACCAGGGCACGGGGGAGGCGTGCGACGCAGCGAGCTAGGCTCTTAGTCTGGAACACCGGATCAGGACGAGGAGTTTTGGGCAGCAGCAGGGCAAGGGGCTGGAGTTGGGTCTGCAGCCGGCACAGAACCTACTGCTGTACTGCTAAGGGTGGGGTTGGACCCTAAAGGGTGGGGAGGAGGTAACTCCCTTTATTTCTTTACCTGCCGACCTGGCGAAAGCTTCAAATGAGCGCCTTTGACTGGTATGGCAGGCCGAGGAGGGAGCTCATTCATGCACAGCTGTAAAAGGAGCGTTTGAGATCGTCGCAGAATGCCAGAAACGTGAGGCCTAGGAAGACAGTGGGTGACCCTCCAGTATAAGGCGCTGCGTCCTCCTAGTAGTCTTTGTTGCGAGGTGTGGGCACTCGCCCTGCACGCCCTGGGGAAGCGCTAGAGAGAGCATGAGGGCCCACAGTGAACCACATGTTAATTTAATGTATACCGTGTGCTCCAAGTTAAATTGCTTTTCTGCAAACTTTGCTTGAGCCAAAGACATTGGAATTCGGAAAGGGGCTACCCAGGTGGAAATCGGATATTTTTTGTAGGAAAAACAGAGGTAAGGAACAACTCTTAGGACTGAGTGAAAAATGGTACCCTCCATTTGCTTTGCCATATGTGTGACTTTGGGCAAGTTCTTTAATTTCTCTGGGCCTCAACTTCCTCATCTGCAAAAGTGGAATAAAAATAATACCTATCTTGTAGGTAGGATAGTGAGGATTAAACGAATTGGATACATACCAAGCTCTTAGAACAGAACCTCACCTATCATATGCACTATTTAAACGTTAGCTGTTATTTTAAAAAATATCATTAGCGAATGTTTAATATTAATCTTAATAAATATCAGTGAATAAAATCTGTTCAAGAAATAATGCTGTTAGAACCCAGGAAAAATAAAGTTTAATGTTAGAAAGGGCTTTTAGAAAGACTACGTGCGTAGAATTGGAATTTTATCGAAATCTTGAAAAAACTTAATAGGTATAGATGTCATTTAATTACTCAGTAAATGTTTCCTGGACATTTATTATGTGCCAGCTACTGTTCAGGCTCTGAAAATGGTTCTCATTCAATTTACATCCTAGTAAGGGAGAAAGGTCCAATAACCAAACTCTCATGGGAGAGGATTTCCGATGCATGGGGGGTGGGGAGGGAGGGCATTGTAGCAGGAGCTGAGCACTGTAGGAGGAGTGAAAGAATGTGTTCCAGGAGTGCATTGAGGCTTGGGGGGATATAATGGCAGTTTGGGGTATGGGGCCAGCACATGGGAACTTCAGTTGGCTTAATAAGAGATTTACCTCAGTGATAGGGTTTTTTTTCAAAACTATAGGTTTTTGAAAAGCTCTTTAGTAACATGGCTGAACCTGAGTTTTTGGATAGGTGCTATGGGGAGTATAAATAAATAATAACTAATATTTAAAGTGCCCACTATGTGGGCATGGATGGTTTTAAGTATTTTGCAACAACCCTACATGATGGGTACTGCTGTTATTTGTGTTTTACTGTTGAGGAAACTGAGACATAGGTTAATCTGCCCAAGATCACACAGCTGAGAATGCTGGAACATGCTCCAGAGCCCTTCTTAACTACTGGTTTATATGCCACTTGATTATGCCTGACTCCTACTTATAATCTGGTTAAGGAGTTAAGATTAGCACACTCAACAGAGTCAGAAAACAGTTGCACAGCCTGTAATAAAGCACTGAATTTTGTGGGCAAACTTTACATCAGTTTTTTCCTTAACTGGTCTTGAGAGAAAAATTAAGTCATTTATTCCATTTTCACCTTTTTATGACATAAAAAAACATAATAGTGATGACAGAAAAAAATCACCCACAGTTTCACTGTTATTGGAGAAAATGTAATATTTTCCACTCAATTTAAAACCCAGGCAATTGGAATTTATTATGGGAATGTATTTTCTTTCCCTCCACCTCCAGCCTGTCTGTGCAGATGACCTCCATTCCCAGGGCTTACTAGCTCTCAGTATTCCAGCCAGGTCATTCATAGGCCCTGGTCATTCAAAAAGCAATTTGGTTCGCAAGTTGTTGAAACAAAGTACAGGAAAAGCAACTCTCTGCACAGAGAATTTGATTCATTTTTCTAAAAATGCAACTAACCCATCCACTCTTACCCTGGCAGATGCCTCCCTGGGTATAAAGAAATTTCTTTTTGCTTCCTCTTTCACATCATTGTACTCCTGATTAAGTTGACCAGGGTAATTAAAAAAAAAATCCTGGGCAGTTGCTAAAGGTAGGCAGGAGGAGAGCCTGTTGAGCCACATCGGTCACTTTTCCAGGCTGGTCTTTCCAGTCCTCCTTTCTTCTTCCTCCTTCCATGGGGTTTTTGAATCAGAGAAAGGTGGGCACAGAGTCGCCTCTATCAGGAGGGTAGTCAGCATGGGCACTGAAAACATGCACTGAGCTGAGTTGTTGCGAGGCTTATTTTCCCTTGGGCGTGTTGCTGCTGTTTCTGGGCTGCTGTTTAATGGGTGACTTTGTGGCCTGAGGAGGAGGGTCCAGTCTTTTGTTATCTCCTGACTCATGACCATTTGCCACATCTGCCAGATGAGAGGTTAGCCTCATTCCTCCTCCCACTGAATCCCGATTGCATATGTCAAGCAGGATACCTCTCCATAAACCATCTCCTGCTCTGTGTTAACCTTGAAAGACTGGGGCTGTACTGAGTAACCCTTTCTTTACTTAAAATTTCAGAGTGAGTTGTGTTTAAAAAAAAAGTCACAGGTGAGCCCCTAATCTCACCTAAAATGAGCACAATGAGAAATGCTCCAGCTAGGCAGATTAACTCTTGCCCTTCTTTCTATAACTTACAAATTATGTGGTTTTGCAAATTGGGCAACTTCTGCAATAGGAAAGTGGTGTGCATTTGCCGAGCAAAATGTGGTTGGCTTTTTAGAGGTGACTCAGGTGTGCACTGGAGCTTGCTGTGTGGAAATTTCTGATAAGAGGAAATCTTGTGGAAAATTTGGAGGTGACTCTGAGGGCCCCTGGTAATTATGGTAGGAACTTTTAACTTTATAAAACACATCTGTTTCTGGTGTAATTTCCATGTGCTCAAGTTTCTTTTGAATAATTGTGGGTTATTTAATTCAAGTATTTCTTTTTTTTTTTTTGAGACAGAGTCTCACTTTGTTGCCCTGGCTAGAGTGAGTGCCGTGGCGTCAGCCTAGCTCACAGCAACCTCAGACTCCTGGGCTCAAGCAATCCTACTGCCTCAGCCTCCCGAGTAGCTGGGACTACAGGCACGCGTCACCATGCCAGGCTAATTTTTTCTATATATTTTTAGCTGTCCAATTAATTTCTTTCTATTTTTGGTAGAGACGGGGTCTCGCTCTTGCTCAGGCTGGTCTCAAACTCCTGAGCTCAAACAATCCGCCCGCCTAGGCCTCCCAGAGTGCTAGGATTGCAGGCGTGAGCCACCGCGGCGGGCCTCCTGGCATGAGGTCTTGACAAGTAAGTAGGCATAACAACTGCATATTTGGGAGGGTGTTGATACTCAGACATCTGAGTAAAGAAGAATTCTGTTCTTAGAATGCTTCTGGGCCATAGTTGTCTTGAAACTACTCACCTGACTGAAATCCTGGAGTGAAGTGTCTGAGGTGGAGACTTCAGTCATGAAAAAAAGAGGCAAGCAACTCCTAGGTAGACAAACTTCCAGGATAATTCAGGTCATGGGTCTGTAGCAAAATTCCAGCTATATAAATGGAGCATAGGTGAGGAATTGAGGTTTGAGAATCAGTCAGGGCCACTTTATCAGAATGGAACTCAAGAGGAAAGTGAGCTGAGATCTAGAACAACAATGGGAGCCCCAGTGGTTTACACCGGAAATTTAAGTCCCAGCCCAAGTGAGAGTTTAATAAGCATGATTTAGGTATAGTAAAGGACTTTAAAGCTAATGTTTCCTGGGTCAGCCTGTAAGAGAAGGTTCAACAGATGGGAGAGATGGGAATGACTACTGGAAAAGTCTGAGTACTTTCTTCTTCCAGCACTGCCAGTAGGTAAGGTGCCACCAAAGAGTCGGCCATTAAGAACAAGGGAAGACAGAGTGTAAAATAAAGTTGTAACTTGGTCTGGTGACTTAATTGATAACCTGAAAACATGGCTAAAGACAGGGCTAAAGACACTCACTTCCCAAAATGTGCTACTCGTCTTCAAGGCTTTGCTACAGAAAATAGAAATCTAAGGTTCTAAAGAACCATGTGGTTGGATAGATAGTCTGGCTATCTTTCTGCCATCTGAAAATGTTCCACAACCATCCTCACTAATTGGATATTGAAGGTTTGCTAGAACCCCAAAAGTAACAGAGAACTCACTCCCACTCACTATTTGGAATGCCCTGTTAAAATATTCTTCTTTAAACTGAGATCAAGTCTATCTCTTTGAAGCTTAGACCTTATCAGTCTTTACTTTATACCCTACAACCAAATAAAATAATCTCTAATCACTCTAATGGGTTCCTCTGAATCCTGGTCACTGTGTTATGAATGCCTCCAAATTTGTCTAATCCCTCTTATAATTTGTTAGGCAAGAAACTCCAATCTAATGAGTAAAGGGGAGAATGGGAGTAGTGGCTCTACTCTCCTTAATAAAATAGTTGTCGAAATAAAGCTTTTTAAAAAAAGAAATTAGGTTGTCTTGTTGGCCATGTGATACTGATAACTAAATCAATTATAAACTCTGTATCTTTTAAGAAAGTATCCGGATACGGTGGAATAGCTGGGAAAGGGCTTGATCTTTAAAAATAATATGTGTTAATTACAGAAATTTTGGGAATATGGAAAAGAATCAAGAAAATTCAAATCATGCATTATTCTAGCAGGTGTGGGTATGAAAAAAGATTAAACTGAAAAATGTGGCAGGAGGGTTAACACTCATAATAAGTAGAGTAGAAGAAAGCAGGTTTTAAAACAATGCGGAGCTTGGGATGGGAGAGGGGATGACTAAAAAGGGGCATAAGGAAATTGTGGGGGGTGATAGAACTGCTTCATAGATTGACTATAGTGGTGATTACAAGACTGTGTGTATTTGTCAAAACTCATAAACCTACATAGTAAAAAGGGTAAATTCATGTATATTAATAACATCTCAATAAAAAGAAGTCTGTAATAAAATATACAATTATGATCTCAATTTTGTAGGAAAAAAGTTCTAACCAAATATTTTAACAGTGGTTACTTCCAGGTAGTATGCTTATGGCTTTGCTGAAAAACCTTAGAGTTAGAAGTGGATATTTAAGATGAAAGGTTGTATGAAATCAAGACTATGATGGCCATGAGATCATGTGCATGCAGAAATTATGAGCAGAAAATTACTGGTGGCCGGGTGCGGTGGCTTATGCCTATAATCCTAGCTCTCTGGGAGGCCGAGGTGGGCGGATTGTTTGAGCTCAGGAGTTCGAAACCAGCCTGAGCAAGAGCGAGACCCCATCTCTACTAAAACCAGAAAGAAATTAATTGGACAACTAAAAATATATAGAAAAAATTAGCCTGGCATGGTGGCACATGCCTGTAGTCCCAGCTACTCGGGAGGCTGAGGCAGGAGGATCTCTTGAGCCCAGGAGCTTGAGGTTGCTGTGAGCTAGGATGACGCCACAGCACTCTAGCCCAGGCAACACAGTGAGACTCTGTCTCAAAAAAAAAAAAAAAAAAAGAAAATTACTGGAAATTCAAAGGAAATCTATTCAGTTCAGGGGTGAAAACAATGGAAATAGAGAAACAGAGATGTATAATATATGTTTGTGAGTGTAAAGGGAGAAGCTTCCATTCCTATTGTAGCCCATGAATATTTTTCTCCTTCCTGAATTGGCTCTTTTTTTTTTTTTTGAAGGTGGCATCATTTATTTATTTATTTATTTATTTTTGTTATTATGGGGGTACAAACCTTCTGGTTACAAAAATTGCTTTTGTACTATTTGAGTCAAAGTTATAAGTGTGCCCATTCTCCAGGTAGTGTGCATTCTACCCCTTAGGGAAATCCTGCTTGATTTCCAATGAATGTTATTTCCATATGTGCACATAGCTGTTGATTGATTAGTTCCAATTTAACGGTGAGTACATGTGGTATTTGTTTTTCCGTTCTTGAGATACTTCACTTAGAAGAATGGTCTCCAGCACCATCCAGGTTAATACAAGAGATATTAGTTCACCATTGTTTTTTATGGTTGGGTAGTATTTCATGGTACACATTTACCACATTTTATTAATCCACTCACATATTGACATGCACTTGGGTTGTTTCCACATCTTTGCAATTGTGAATTGTGCTGCTATAAACATTCGAGTGCAGATGTCTTTTTAACAGAATGCTTTTTTTTTTTCCTTTCGGTAAATACCCATTAGTGGGATTGCTGGATCAAATGGTATTTCTACTTTTTAGTTCTTTGAAGTATCTCCATACTACTTTCCATAGAGGTTGTACTAATTTTCAGTCCCATCAGCAGTGTATGAGTGTTCCTATCTCTCCACGTACACATCAACATTTGTTGTTTTGGGGCTTTTTGATTTGGCTCTTATGCAAGGGAGGTTGCTCATTGCTAATCTAAGCCACTTATAAAAATGGTGGAAAAATAAAAAGAGAAAATGGGGCTAAAGACAGAGCTCTTTATCACACACATAGAGCCCACTTCAGCTAATCAGTACTCTTTAGGATTGGTTCTTCAAATAATTATGATCTACCCAACTAACATTTTCATCTACTTCCTATTTCTTTATTTTACGTCGGTTATCATGGGAAATCTTACCAAATACTTTAGATATAAAGCATCTACCATATTTTTCTTTTTCCCTATCAAGAAAGACAGTGAGGTTAGTTGTCAAGAGTATTTCTCTGTGAACTAATGGTTGCCTATAGTGACATTGCTTCCTTTTTTTAAAGCTCATAAATCATCTTTTAGCTATTTGTTCTAGTTAAAATTTTATAGTTTTGACCACTCATCTACCTTTTTATGTCTCTTTTTCTTTCTCTCCTCCTTCTCTCCCTCTTTCTGTTTAAATGGGGGTCTCAGTACCCATCCTTTGTGCAACTTTTGGGGCAAAAGTTCCACTCCCCACATTTATTAAAAAATTCCAGACAGCAGTTTACAAACTCATTTACAAATGTTATCAATTTCCATAGGGATAAAATTTGTTCATGCTAAATTTGGAAACAAAGAGCTGCTTTTTAACAATCCTTTTCCTAATATGGATTCTGGTTCCTTTTTGATGGTTTTTATAATATTTTTCAATTAAAAGATTATTCTTCCTGATTAAAAATATATAGTCAAAAGAGAGACTAGATACATTATTTCTTTATTTCTTAGTCATTTATTAAGCCTCAAGCAGAATGTCTATCACTTAGTTGTTCTTTCTGCTTACTCTGAATATGAAGACATTTGTATTAGAATAACATCTGCACCCTCACCAGAAGTAGATGATAGTGCCATGCTTACTTACAGCCTGCAAAATTATGAGCCAAACAACTTTCTTTTCTTTAAAAATTAAAAAAAAAAAGGAAAGAACATTTGTACCATGAATATTGTCTTTTTTTTAACTGGACTTCAAGTTCACGGGAGGTGAGGTGACTAGTGAGCCATAACAGAGCTTATGGGTGGGGGCTAGCCCCTCCTACCACCAAGTCAATCTGGTCACCAACACTAATTGTATTAACTATGATTTGCATTTCTATTTCATATTTACTCAAAAAACGTAAATTTTCTAAAATTTTCTATAAAATGAGTACAAATAAAATGAGTAAGTTCATATACTTTGACTTTTAGTGTTATATCACTTATAATCAAATACATTTTTAAAGTGATCTTGATCTGTACTAATATGGTAGCCATAGGTAGCTATATAACTTTAAGTTTCTTGAAATTAAACATATTAAAAAATTCAGTTTCTCAGTGGCACTAACCAATTTCAAGGGTTCAACAGCCACATGTGTCTAGTGGCCACTGTATTGAACAGAAAAGTACAGACACATTTACATGATTACAGAAAGTTCTTTTGGAAAGTACTGCTCTAGACATTCAAAATGGGATGGCTAATTGATGTTCTTCAAACACAATTTTCTCTTTTGAAATTTCTACACATGCCAGTCACTGATTTAGGAGGTGATTATATTAATAACACGGCATATATTGCATTTTGAATGAACTGTTTGCAAGTTATAATTAAATGTATTGATTCATTCTTGTATCAATTGATAAAAAAGACAACTAATAAATGTACACAGATTGTAATGCTTCAGATCATAGGATTTAGTGATGATAGTCAATCTAAATTCCCAAGGCATTTACTGCAAAGCCCTCTCTATTAGCATATCAGGCAGCACATTTTAGTAGTATTTGGCAACCAGTTACTATTACAGAGAAAGCTATGATAATCAACTCAGAATGCGTATGTCTGATTTCAACTCAGAAGGAAAATATCAGCTTAAGGACTATGATGTAAAAGATATTATGCTGAAAATGAGTGCCCCAGAACTAATTCTTATTTCTGTCTTCTGGTGTTTGTTCTCTTAGACAACTCTGACATGCCCAAATAGAAACCATAGGTAACCTCTGAATAGTTCGTACTTTTTTTTTTTTTGAGCCAGGAAGTATTTTTAATATATCTGGGAAGAATGTAAAAGAAACTAGCAAAAGTAATATTAATGAAATGGATGGGGCAAGTTAAAAGACTCTAAAAGAGAGATTGAGGGAAAACATGGTAGTATCTATCCTAGTGACTTGTAGGCAAATAAAATGCTCAATAATTTAAAGGGAAGAAAAAGGAGGGGATGGAAAAGGAAGAGAGAGAGAGCAAGAGCAAGACAGAAGAAATGGAAAATGGGAAAGTCACAGGATAATGCCACATAAGGGCTTTAAAGTTCAGAAAGAAATCTAGTTAGATGTACAAAACAAAAAGCAACTCATAAGAAATAATACAAACCAGAGTAAAGCAAATTGCCTAAACTTTGAATTTTATTCATAATATAAACACATACAAATAGTAGTCTTCATTCTCAGACAAAAAATGAAAAAGATAAATAAAAATACAGAAATGAAGAGAAGATTTCACTTCAGAAAGATAACACAAGTAGGACATGATCACGGCCAAATGTAATAATAATTAAACCAGAAATAAGGGCTAGAAGTGGTTAAGTAATGATCCATACATTAACAAAGGCATAATGGTTCATAAAATCTGATAGAGCAAACTCTTACTGTTACCGGACAACCAAAAGGAAACTGTTACCAGAAGCCAAATATAAACATTTGATGGAAACAGAGAAACCAAAGTTTAAAGACAGACATTCAAAGCAGATAAAAGACAAATCTATCTTCTTTGTAAGGTAAATTCAGGCTGATGAAATCATCTAAAACATCATTTCTAAAACTCAAAGATAGGTATGACTATACTTCAGTATTTACAGAGAACAGATGCAATAGCATGAAGGCTATTAGACCTTTAATAAAAATAAAGTGCTAGAGAAAATTTTTCACTTTCTAGCCTTTTTTTCCTTCCTACATCCAACATAACTTAAGTTAGAAGACACCTTCCCATCAAAAGCTGCAGCTTATCAAGACAGTCTCAAGGAAGGAGGGGTGGTGAAGGTTCAGGTAGAGGATGCCGTATCAAAATCTCCAGGGTAAAAAGTAATTCCCAAGTTCCCCCCATCATCCTCCTCCCACCAAGATTCTATAGCTATAATAAAGCCATTTTCTTATCTCTCTGATACAGTTTTTGACTCACACTTATGTATTCATACTAATCACTTGTTTTCATTTATGAATGAAAAAAGGAAGGAGAACAAGAAAGAAACAATGCTTAACAATTAATGTAGGTAACATGTTTTTGATGCCATACAAAATTTATATAGTCAAACTTCTCACTTAAACAAATATGAGGAAATTGAAGCCAAGAAAGATTATATAACTTTCTCAAGCTTAAATAATGAGTATATGAAAAGCTAAGAGCAAAGACCAGTGACATGAATCCCTGTCAACATTCTTACCTCTTTACTACAATATCCCAATCGGGTACCTCAGTTTCACTAAAGCATCGGATAACACATTTTTATTGTACTAGACAACTAGAAAAAGGCAAACGTGCATTTACTTTAAAACACAGAAACTGAGGAATTATAATCCAGTTAGGCTTACTACCGAGTGATTAATATTTTAAATTGTTTTATAAGCTCCAGAAAACATCAAACTTTAAAGTAATGGTTTATGAAACTTTACAATAAATAAATCTAACTAAAGAAACCTAACTTACTTAAAATAAGTAATCTTACGGGTTCCTTCAGAGCCATGACTCTTCCTTATTCTTATTTAGATACTAAGAGCCTGACATAATACCTGGCACATTGCAGGAGCTCAATAAATATTTGTTGAATCAATAAATAAATGTGATTTTCACTACGAAATTGTTAAAATCAGGTAAAAAACAAAACACTAGCTACAAAATCATTCTGATGACAAGTATAGCAGCTTAAAATTTTAGAATTGGGGGCTTCTAACTAGTAGTTTTTTTTTAAGAACTAATTTGGACAATTGAGTGAGGATCTGAAAACTATTCAGAAATCCAGAATAATATTAAAATATTGGAAATAATATGAGTAAAGTAAAACTGAAAGGAAAACCATTGGACCACATATGAAAATATGGCTTCTGCTTTTGACTCTACAATGATTTGCCGATTTAACCTATCTTTCAGTTTTATTTGTAATATAAAAAAAGGAGTACTTGCTGCACTGTCCTCAAGGGTTTTTATTTTAATGCGAAAAGGACGAGGAGCCATAGAGCAGCTAAAGATGGCTTCCAGGAAGTAGCTCTTCCCCTCCCCGCATGCGCATGCCTAGTCCCCCGCCTTTCCAGCTGCGCTACCCTTGTGACTTGCCTGAGCCAATAGAAAGTGGCGGAAGTGCCACTTTGCCAGTTCTGGGAATAGTCTTTAAGAGGATTGGCTGCTTTTGCCTTTCGCACAGGTAGCCACATGTCGTGCTGAACAGAACCTTTGGCTGAAGGCTGAATGGTGAGAGACAACAGTGGAAGAGAGAAGTCACTGAGGAGCCCTGAGAATTCAGCTATGTGACTGAAGCTTTTTTGGAAGTTCAAGCCCTGCCACACCACCGGCAGAGGAAGCCAGCCAGCCACGTGAGCCATCCCAGCCTTTATCAGGTGGAGCAGAGGAACCAAATAACCAACATCTCCCCCAGCCCATAGAATCGTGAGAAACAAATTACTGTTGTTTCAAGCCACAAAGTTTAGCATTATTATTTAAGAGACAATAGATAATTCCAATAAATAATGTATTTGAACCTTTGGAAGACTCAATGTGGAAAAATATTGGAATTTTTCCAAAAATGCAAATAAATGCAAAAGTCAAGATAAAGGATCATAGTTAATCAATTATAACCAATTGGAAGTGTTTTGAAATATGATTTAAAGATACTACTACAATAATTGGTTTTAAAAATAGTTTACATTCCCATTGAAAATTAGACAAGGATGGTTCACAGACATTCTTTTTCCCCCTTTCTACCTGGAAATTCATTCAGATAGTGTTTATAAGGGTAACATACTCCCTTGCGCATAGCCAAGATCATGCAAATTTTTAACAATGGTAGCTAAAGAAAGTATATCAAAATACAGGTAATAAGGTTATCTATATCAATTCTAATTTTTATGTATAAAACCATAGTTATTTAATTACTGCATCGTTAGCAACACATTCTCTTTCTTAGTATCAAACTACTTAAGCCACATGTCACAGATGAGCAAAGCCCATGATATGTTCATACATTTTAATTTAGATTGTTTTGCCATTTAGCTGAAGTTGGAAAGATGACCTTGAGTTTTGTTCTGGATTTATTTTCCTTTGATTTAAATACCTTTTATGACTGTCATTATTACTTTACTTATTTTTAAAAGCTTCTTAATTTCTGTTCCTCAATATATTTGGGAATGGAGAACAGAATTCACTTGCCTTATAAAATTGTCATCTCCCTAATAATATAAAATGAGAAGATATTTTTAAAATGATAATTTGGTCTAATGCTATATAAAACAAGGCTAAGAGTTAAGCTTTTAAAAATACATAAATTATTTAGGAATATGAGTAGCAATTTTTTTCAAAATATGGCTTTTCTATGTAAATGAAACTTCCTTTTATAAGAAAGAACTGATGAGAGAGACTGAGAAGAAACATGATATTCATAAAAGAAGCTTATGATTTTGTTTTAATCAAGGTTATAAAAAGTAGAGAACTTAACCTTTAAAGGAATATTATGGTTAAATTTTGGAGAAATAAATATTTCTTTTTTTAAAAAAATGGTGTTACTCCACATCTGTCCTTTTTTTTTGGTACATACTTAGGATGTACAACATGGTTTTGATATACTTACATATAAGGAAATAATTTCTATAGTCAAGCAAATTAGCATATTCATCCTTTCCTATAGTGACCCTTTTGTGTGTGCATATGGTAAGAATACCAAAAATCTACTATTAGCAACTTTCTAGTATTCAATATTATAACTTTAGTCCTCATGTTGTATCCTAAATCTCCAGACTTATTCATCCTACATGTCTGCAACTTTGTACCCTTTGTCCAATATCTCCCACCCCACTACCTGCATTTGACTCTTTTCTTTTAGATTTCACATGTGAGATCATGCAATATTTTTCTTTCTCTGTCTGGTGTATTGCACTTAGCATAATGTCCTCTCAGTTGATCCATGCTGTTTCAAATAGCAGAATTTCCTTCTCTTTTAAGGCTGAATAATATTCCATTGTATATATACACACCAAAATTTCTTTATCCATTCACTGTTGTCAGACACTTAGGTTGTTTTCATATCTTGGTTATTATGAATAATGCCACAGTGACCATGAGAGTGCAGATATAATTTATGCTCTTAAAAATATTTAATGCTAGTGGCTGGGTGCAGTGTCTCATGACTGTAATACTAGTATTTTGGGAGGCCAAGGCGGGAGGCTTGCTTGAGGTCAGGAGTTAGAAACGAGCCTCAGCAACATGGTGAGACCCTGTCTCTACAAAAATATTTTTAAAAAATTAGTTGGGGCCGGGCGCAGTGGCTCATGCCTGTAATCCTAGCACTCTGGGAGGCCAAGGCGGGTGGATTGTTTGAGCTCAGGAGTTCGAAACCAGCCTGAACAAGAGCGAGACCCCATCTCTACTAAAAATAGAAAGAAATTAATCAGGCAACTAAAAATATATAGAAAAAATTAGCCGGGCATGGTGGCACATGCCTGTAGTCCCAGCTACTCGGGAGGCGGAGGCAGGAGGATTGCTTGAGCCCAGGAATTTGAGGTTGCTGTGAGCTAGGCTGACGCCACAGCACTCTAGCCCGGACAACACAGTGAGACTCTGTCTCAAAAAAAAAAAAAAAAAAAATTAGCCGGGCATGGTGGTGCATGCGTGTAGTCCCAGCTACTCGGGAGGCTGAGGCAGGAGGATTGCTTGAGCCCAGGAATTTGAGGTTGCTGTGAGCTAGGCTGACGCCACAGCACTCTAGCCCGGACAACACAGTGAGACTCTGTCTCAAAAAAAAAAAAAAAAAATTAGCCGGGCATGGTGGTGCATGCGTGTAGTCCCAGCTACTCGGGAGGCTGAGGCAGGAGGATAGCTTGAGCCCAGGAGTTTGAGGTTGAAGTGAACTATGATGATGCCACTGCACTCTAGCCCTGCAACAAAGCGAAACCCTGTCTCAAATGCTATATATTTAATGCTACATGTTAATTTCCTTAAAATCAATCACAATGATATGAAAGACCATACCTTATCAAAATTCTTATAGGTAGACTATTCAATAGAAATGTTTTAAAATGTGTATTGAAAATCTGCAATGTATTAAGCTTAAAGCACCCAATTTTTACACTTCTTTTTTATCCTCACAATTTTTAGGGTAAAAACTATTACCACCATTTTGTAAGATAAGAAAACTAAAGTTGAAAAAGCTTTAAAATACTCAAGATAACAAAACTTGTGTCAGTGTTGAGTTTCTAACAAAAGTCAGCCTAATTATAGTACCCAGGGTTTTCCCATTGCTTTACAGTACCTATGGTAAATGTTTTAAAAACTGCAGACTCGATCACATTGCAGAGCTCCATAGCATGGCACTCAAACCTCTGTTTCTAGCTTTAACCCACCTTTCCAGTTTTATCATCTTTTTCACCTACCCGCTCTGCCCCTTCCTCCCCCAAACATCCCATTTTCTAGTGAGTTAAAGATGGATGAAGAGATAATTTCAATAAAAGTGGTCAGTGCAATGACAGAGATACATTTAATATATTACTGGAAGAAACAGCATAACTTTTGAGGGTAAGAGTGAGGGTAAGGGCTTTCAGGGAAAGCTAATTTGGATCTTTGTAGATTGACAGATGACTAGGAGTTAGCTAGGTAGGCATTTTAGACATAAAGCAAAGCATGTACAAAGCACAAAATGGTATGGTATATGCAACAAAATACATTACCAGTACCAATAAAACACAAAATTCAAGGTAGCATGGTGAGGCAGAATAGACAGGCAGACACCATGAAGGTCTTATGTAATGTGGGAACATAGTGTAAATCCTTTTACACTATGGGAAACTATCAAGGAGTTTTTAAGAGAAAGAGTGGTAGAGTCAGATTTGTTTTACAGGAATCACTCTGAAGCAATGTGGAAAATGAATTATGGGTAAGGAGAAGAGTTGGTAGCAAAAGTAGGGATAAGGAGACAGATAATTATGAGGCCAATAATTTGATGAAGAGATATACCAGAACTACTTCTATGGCAAGTTGCGGTGGGTGGAGAGTGAGGGTTTGTAAACTAGCTGCAGCTTGTCCATAAGCTGTTACCTTGCCCAAAGTCCAAAAGGTGCTTTCATGAGATACTTTACTTTCCTCTTTTGGAAAATTCTGTTTTAATGATTTTGTTGTTAAGTACAAGATACGTTACCAACAGTACCTGAAAATCATGAATAAACCACATCTATACTTTCATAGGTAATAAGGTGTCCTTGTGCTGTGCGCAATCTGTACAATGGCAAAAGGTTCTAGATAGGTTTAGGAAAAAGACTTAGTGTTTATGATTGGTAACTAGAGAGGGT
Source organism: Avahi laniger (assembly GCA_963575035.1). Classification (NCBI taxonomy): domain Eukaryota; kingdom Metazoa; phylum Chordata; class Mammalia; order Primates; family Indriidae; genus Avahi; species Avahi laniger. The sequence continues at coordinate 58,167 of CAUYSK010065451.1, forward strand.
AGAGTGGAAGCATGAGCCAGAATTGGCTTGGTTAGCTGATTGGATGCTCTTGCCATAGAGAATTTAGGAAGAGAAAAACAAATTTCAAGTAGGAAGATTTTAAAAATTAAACCAGTTTGGGGCTCATGAAGCTTAAAATTCCTATGGAATATCTTAGTAAAATGTTTAGTGGACACCGAATATATTGAAAATACACACACACACACACACACACATCTGAAATTTGGGGGGAAAGGTCGGAGTAAGGTAAGAGTTATATTGGGATTACCTAGAGATTTATCATGGAATGAGAATAGCAGGATGAGAAAGTAGCATTAGGGAAACATCAACATTTAAAGCAGATAAAGGAGTAGATTTCCACAAAGAGACCAAGAATAGTCAAAGAGGCAGAATGAGAATCAGGGACAAATGCTGCCAAAGAAAGCAGGGACACGAGACTCACCAGTTGTCAATGCACCAGGAAAAGTCCAGTTAAAAAAGACCAATTGATAGGAGCTTCCTTACTCAAATCTAAATCCCTGGCATCTGGCACAGTTCTTGCCACCAAGAAGGTCCTGAGTCAATGTTTGCTGAAGGAATATAAGAAGAAACTCTGTTTTACATTATTTTGCTTTTGAGGAGAGGGTGGCAATGTGATGGAGTAGAAAAGAGATGTGGAGGAAAAACATTTACTAAACACTACAGTGTGCCAGGAGATTTCAGATGCTAGCTCAGTGAAGAATAGATAATATCCATTATTAGACTGATAGTAAAGAAAAACGTCAGAGGACTTAAATGCAATTTAACCACTCAGTCGATGACTGAGCAGGATTTAAACCCAATGCCTATTTCTAAAATGAGGGTCCCTGGTTCTCTCCCATTTCTGTCATGCTACTTTTTGACAAATGGGATATGAAATTTATAAGAAATTGGAATAGATGATCTCCAACACTGTTTCATATTCAAAACTATTATTCCCTTTTATTGGTCATAGTTAACATCCCTGGTTTGTATTTTCTGCCTTACCAGACTTCAAATTTCCTAAGTGAATTTGGACTGTTTTCTTCTTCTGGAACTGTTTCAGAGAGTTCTGAAGACAACAGAAGTTCAATATTTATGTATAATAAAGGAACAAGTATTTTTAAAAGCAATTTGTTTATTAAACAGTTTAATTAGCTCAAGAACTACTGTAAGAAAAGGCAGTTAATGAAAGTCACTTAGGACTTGCAAAGAAGGCAAAGGCTTTTAACAAATTATCAAAAAAATCATCAGAAAATTAATATGACTGCATTCTATGATGAAAAATTACAAAATAAAGCAAGAATGAGAAATTAGTAAAATGTTTAGTGGACACTGAATATATTGAATACACACACACACACACACACACACACATCTGAAACTCAGGGGGAAAGGTCAGAGTAAGGGTACTTTTAAAAGCTACTCATATTCAGATCAGCAAAATTACATATATTGTCGAGTACTTAACTAATGTCCTTATACACACCATGGCTGTCAGCTATACTTTTTAAAAATTTGAGAGAGGTGAAATTCTATGGAAGACTAGAAAGCAGGCTTCATCTAAGATTTCACTGATTATTTTAAAGAGACACCACTACAAATTCAAAAGTCAGCTTAACTTTCATACAGAAGTCTGAAATAGAACATCATAATCAATTAATTTTCAAATCTTTGAGTTATACTCTTATGTCTTTTTTGAAGCAGACCAATATAACATTTTTCTTTGACAGAAATAGCACTTACAGACGTCCTGGAGTCAGGAAACAATATATTCAGATGTGCATAAGTCCCTTTATTCAACTTTATCTGATTGTCCTGCCAATAAGATTTTTTTTAAAAAGTGGCACATGGCTAATACCATGTGTGTCACTGGTGGATCATGATCAATCTGAAGAGATTTATAGGGTGGTGTCTAAAGGAATAAGTTCAACTGGGATACTATTCATATCACACTTAAGGAAAAATATAAATGAAGAAACATATCACAAAGGTTTCCTGCCAGGAAGAAACAAAAATAATCTGACCTGTATGTAAATATGAGAATACAGTATTACAATTTATTTATTGTTAATGAATATATAGAGAGAATACCAAATAATCAACACCAAGTAATGTTTCATCTATGGAGTTAGAAAGTAAAAAGAAAGAAAGAAAGAAAGAAAGAAAGAAAGAAAGAAAGAAAGAAAGAAAGAAAGAAAGAAAGAAAGAAAGAAAGAAAGAAAGAGAAAGAGAGAAAGGAAGGAAGGAAGGAAGGAAGGAAGGAAGGAAGGAAGGAAGGAAGGATAAGCAATTCAGATATTAGTTTATAGAAGAGAAATATGGAGAGCAGAATGTTAACAATTACATTAAATGTATTATTTAGCCAAAAAAATCAGTTGTTACCTAACAACTGTCACCTCCCAAACACACTCCTGATGTTTCCATTTTGCTCCTGGCTAGCTCCTAATCATCTTTCTGTCTTAGATTAATTGTCACTTTCTCAATCTAAGATATATGTCCTCTGCATTTCTTTCTCACAACACTGTATTATTTTTGTCTAGAGCACTTATTACAACTTGTAATTATTTACTATTTGCATTTATGTATTAAGCTGCTACCATAAGCCAAACACTGTGCTAGGTACATGATGTATTTTCTACTTTACTGAGTTGTAAGCTCCAAGAGGGTAAGCACTGTATTTATTTTGTTACGTCTAAGGCTCAACAAAATGAATGAATAAGTGAAGGAAGGATAAGGGAGGAGGATTTCTTTTCTTTGTGATAAAGACAAGAGCAAGGTATACCTTTTAATGAGTGTGTGTGTGCCCCGGGAAGTATTGGGCATTTTATGCTTGTTTAATTCCTCCAGCCCCATGAAGTAGATAGTATTATACTCATTTCATCAAGCAATAATTTGAGGATTAAAAGGCTAAGTTACTAGCTCATGGTCAACAGCTAATGATTGGTAAAAGTAAGATTCAAACCCAAATCTGTCCACCTTAAAACCAATATATTTGCTTTCTATCCCATGAAGTTTCTAGGTCTGAAGTTTCATAAAAATATACATGTGTCAAGAGGTCATTTCAAAAGTCTGTTATTTCTCTGACAGAACATTATCACTTGAAAGAGCAAGCATTAAAGTGCTTCCCACTTTCTGTTAGAAAAATAGATAATTTTTAGTTATTAATATTTTCCATTTTTATTTAATCTCAAATATATATAGAAAATAAAAACGTTAGTTGATGGATATAAAAATATCTTCAGACCTTTTGTCAGATATTTTTAAACATTAAAAAAATATCATGTTCTTAAGAGTAAATTTTTCTCTTTTAAAAAATATCTTTATATTAAAAATGATACTTATATCTTTAAAAAATTTTAATAAGCCAACTTGTATTTTAAATGAAGTGAGACATTAAGTTAAACAAGTCATAAATATACATTTAGATTTTTTAACATGATTCCTGAATATATGTTCTCTTAATCTATGCATCCCCTATGTACTTTGAAGGGTTTCATTGTGTTTAAAAGCACCAATCATTGTTTTTTTTAAAATCAGAAAGAATTCTCATAGCTTTTTACTCCATGTAAAGCTGTTCCCAGACACATTATTTAACTGATGTGCATTACAGAAAATATTTTTCTTTTGGAAACACTTCAAACAAGGCAAATTCCATAGGAGACAGGGCTACTGACTAACACATCACAGCAGTATGACCTCTTGACCGAAACTTTTCTAAATGTGCATCACAAAAGACCCCTGACACCTGTCATTTTCAGAGATTAATAAAAAATTTCTAAAGAATACCACAATGCTGCTTTAGCAGAAATAGGAGAGATTATATACTCACATGTCAACAAATTTTATTCCTTTCCCTCAAGCTACATATTTTAATTTTGATCTGTTCTTATTTGTTTTAAAATAGAGAAAACTTATTACTAATGTGGCAGACCTGATTAAGTTCATCACTTTCCTATCCTGTCTTCAACACAACTGCAAGTTTCATATATGTCTAAAGAATAAATCTTCCATGTCAGGCATCTTGTAAGTTCCCCAGGTAAGCCAAGCCCACTTTAATGTTTTAAATAAAAGTATGCACTGAGGGAAGACATATGTTTTTGGTTTAAGTGTATCAAAAAACCTGCAGTAGTAATATCAACCCAGTAGCATCGAGTTTCAAAGCTAGTGCTTGCTTATAAACCTTCCTGATATTTGCAAATGAATAATTTAATGTAAAATCTGAACATTTGCAATTAGCTAAAATCTAACATTTCTGCAATTAGGCGGAATACTTTTTTATATATTTAATTTTATACTAATTTGTAATTCAATACATAAACACAAACCTGGCTCTTGTATATATGTGTGTTTATAAAATAGAATAGAATTGTATTTTTAACAAATAAGAAGCCCCTCTTAATAGAATAACAATGACATTTATATGAATTTATTTGTAAGGTAAACATTTTTTTGTAGCATAAAAAATTAATCATTTCTTTCATCTACATTTACTTATTTCAGACTTAATGGAATACATGTTGATATACATATAGCAATTTGAAAGATATATAAGAATTCTGAATACAGGTAAAAGTGTATGGGTTGAGGTTATACCAATTAAACCTAGGCAGCTGAAGTGTATTACTTATATCATTGGCAGAGTAGGGACAAAAACTACATTGTAGGCTGGAGGATTGGTCAGTATTCAAGATTCTATTTAAAGAGAGGGAAGTGTTGATAAATGAAGACTGAACAACTAATTGATGGCTCAGGTTCACAGAATGACCCATCCACGAATCAGATACAAACAACCAAAACTCATCTGTGAGTAAGTCAAGGAAAAATGTTCTTATTAGGTACTGTGTTTTGGGGGAAGGGAGAGAACAACAGGTACAGGTGTGCTTTACACTGCCTCTTAATTACATTTAAATATAATTATGAAGCAAAGTTGACATTTATGGAAATAAAACATTGTTTGGGTTTTCAATTTAGTGCTTAATGTGTCAGGCACTGTTCTTTATCCTTTATATACTATAACCCATTGTGTTCTCATGAGTCTATGAGGACAATACTATTATTATTTCTGTTTTAGTGATGAAGAAACTGGGGCATGAAAGCTTAAAAAAAGTATAACACCAGTATTAAAATACTTGCTGAGAATGTTAAATCATACTATTAGTGTATTAAATTTTTCCCTGTAGTTTTCTAATTTTTTTTAGCAAAAATCTACCAAAATTTACCATTCCAGTTTTTTTCTCAGCTAATGAAATTTTATATTGCTCTGCTTCTGAAAGAAGTTTAACAGTCCAATCACTGCACTATAAAATAAAACTCCTAACTTCATAAACTCACCTCAAAAAATAAAATCGCAGTTATAAAGAAAAGACAGGAATTTCCAGGTTGGTGGTAATTAAATACCAATTTTATCCTCAAAAACTATGTATGTCTCCTTGTTTAAGGCTGTTTGTCAGATGGCTGTTTCTTATCTAGAAAGTAGGGTGGCTAAATAATTATATATTTCTCTATAGCTGTACTACCAAATATTACCATGAAAAGGCTAGCGGCACCACTATGTGTGTAGCAGGAAAGGACACCATCAGGGGTAGAAAAAGGCATTAACTTCAACTTTAAATTTCATTTTCTCCTGTTTAAATTAGATTTTTTACGTTATTTAAATGTAATTTTATTACATTTACTATATTATAGTGACACTTGAAGTACAGCTATTGTATGAATCTGCCTGCGCCTCAGGTACAATATAAACTAAAGCTTATAACTCAGCTTTGAAAATTAGCTCATGAATCAAAGGAGATATAAAGTCTAAGCTTCAAAACCCATCTTTATTTACCAGATTTGCAAGAAATCCATTTGGCTTTTATTAATATTAGTAGTTATTTTTAAAAATCAGATTTTGATTTTCTTTACACTCTTAACCATTCCATTTCCCAGAGACCGCTTTTCTCAGCTATTTATACCATGCCACAACATTTACAAGTAAAATACAAATCATAAAATTACCAAAATGGGTTTTAAAGGCATTTTCCCTTCCAAGTTCAAAACATACATATATGAACATTGCAGTGAACTTGCCTATTTAAAATTTATTTAATACTCAATCTATAAGTAACAGTGAACAGATGAAATACATTTTTAAGGAACACTTCATGAAGATTAAGCTACCTTAAAATTTTTTTTTTCATCTGCTGGAAATCACTCTGAAAGATTTCATTTAGCTCTCAGACGCATTCATTCATTTGCATTCAACAAGATTTATTGTGCATCTACCATGTGCAAAACCCTGTAATAGGAGTTGGAGAAATGGTCCTTATACCAGAATAAATGGATGCGAAACAAATAGTCACATGTTCTGAATGTTATAAAAGAGGGAATTTACCTTTGATGGGTACAGTCTGTGTGTTGTTGGATGGTAGGTGGATAGAGCCTCCCTAAAATGACTCTAAATCTCAGATTTGAAACATGAGTAAGAATTCCACTTGTCAAGGGTGAAGAGTTAGGGAGCTGGGAGATAGGAGGAAAATTTTAGTGTGGTGTACATGTGATCCAGGAAGAGAACAGCTTGTTAGAAGATCTAAGGGAGGCAAGAGAGAACTTGGTTAACTGGAATTGCAGAAAGAGGTCCAGTGGAGCAGCAAGAGCATAGGGCAAGATAAGGGATAAATGAGGCAGGAGAGATAGGTTAGGAGTGGCCCAATCGTGGGAAACTTATAAGTCGGCACAATAGCCTTTATCTGAATATACAAAGGAAGCACCAAGAAGAAAGGGCACATGACATGGTCAGATTTGGATTTCAAAAATGTCATCTGGCTATGCAGGGGAAACCAGATGGGAGAGGGTGTTGATATTTAGTAAGAGAAGGAGGTAGAAGAGGTGACGGCAATTGTGATGGTGAGAAACAGACAAAATTAAAAGATATTAGGAAGTAGAATTGAAAATGATTGGCAATATGTTGGATTTGGTGAGTGAGGAAGAGAAAGGAGACAACGATCCTTTAAATAGGGGCAGTGCTATTTAAAAAGATAGGAAACAATGAAAGAAGTAATTTGGGTGAATGAACGATGACTCCATTTGGGTCCTATTGAGTCTAACAAGTGGAAAGATATCTAAATAGAAATAAATCAAAAACACTGTAGGGCCCGGCGCGGTGGCTCACGCTTGTAATCCTAGCACTCTGAGAGGCCGAGGCAGGTGGATCATTTGAGCTCAGAAGTTCAAGACTAGCCTGAGCAAGAGTGAAACCCCGTCTCTACTAAAAAACTAGAAAGAAATTAGCTGGACAACCAAAAAAATATATATATATATAAAATATTAGCCGGGCATGGTGACACATGCCTGTAGTCCCAGCCACTCGGGAGGCTGAGGCAGGAGGATCGCTTGAGCCCAGGAGTTTGAGGTTGCTGTGAGCTAGGCTGATGCCACGGCACTCTAGCCCAGGCAACAGAGTGAGACTCTGTCTCAAAAAAAAAAAAAAAAAATCATAGAGAATATGAGATTATTAAGTTAGAACATGGCTATTAACTCAATTTTTAGTTTACTTTGATCTCTTTACTGGCGTATCTTTCCCTAGGAAGTATTATAAGTTTTAAAGAGAACTATCTTAATATTTTTAAGAGGTTTATTTAAAGAGGATACAAAGAATGGTAACAGAGAAATTTGTTTTTTAAATTATGGCCTCAATTTTATTGTTTATCCCTCATGTTATTTTATTTTAACAAAAATTCATTTCATAAATTTAATATTAATACTAATAGACTATGAGATCCAAGAGTGGAGGTATTTTTGTCGTTTTATTTGCTGTCTATAGATAATTTTTTGAATAGTGCCAGAAACTTACTAGACACTTAATAAATGTTTGATGAATGAATGAATGAATGATAAAAATAAAGTATATTTAATTATAATAGTATAATTACAAAATGTAACTCAGGCAATTATGAATCTTACTAAAGAACTTGATGCTATAATAACATTTCTAAACCTGTTTTGCAGAGACTTTAGATTTGAAATTAAATTATCAATGCCCATAAAACTTCTTTGACACCATCTGAAGAAACAGCAAATAAAATGCTTATGATACAAATCTATGTATTTTTAAATGATGCTAAAATGGCTCTGAGAAATATTAAACTTATGTTTTAATTTTTCTTAGTATCAAAAAGCCAAAAATCTAGTTAAATTCATCATATTACACACTGATTCAGAATGTATTATGGATCAGAATGAAATGTGAATTTCTAATTACATCACCAGATTGGCTATTACATTTTCACATGCGTAGTTCTCTACAGCTGAATGGGACCACTGCTCAGAAAAGTAGAATGATAAACCTTCTTAGTATCTTGATGGAGTATCATGCACTTCATTAAATAGGGCATGTTTTCTCCAGCTTGAGCAACAAAGCAAGTCCTCGTCTCTACAAAAAAGAATTTTTAAAGTTAACCAGGAGTGGTGGCACATGTCTATAGTTCGAGCTACTCAGGAGGCTGAGGTGGGAGGATCACTTGAGACTGGAGTTTGAGGCTACAGTTAGCTATGATTTTGCCACTACACTCCAGCTTGGGTGACAGAGCAAGACCTGTCTCTAGTCTTGCTAGAGAAAAATAATTAGTTAATTAAAATTAAAGACAAAATAAGGTATGTTTTCTGAAGGTAATTTCTTAAAATTTTTGAGCATTACTAATACATAAATACGTAAAGAATAGCATTATGACAGTGTAAACTATTATAAGTTTTGTATAATTATATAATAATATAAAGCTTAAATTATAAACTGTGAATATTGTTTTATTAAAATTTTCAACAAAATTCACATAACTAAAGATTGTACATTTTTTCTGTCATTTTAGAAGGCCATGCACATAGTTGAAAACTAGTTGACAACCCATAAAGTAGGATGTGAAACATAGTTTCGGCTTTGGACTCAGCTTTTTGTTCTACGGTCTTTGATTTTAAATAAAATCAAAATTTGGACTCAATTAGAAACACAACACACTAAAAGTAGACATAAAAGGAAATGAATTATGAAGTTGGAGTTGATCCTAAGTTACATACTGTTGAAGGCCAATTTATGTTTTGTTTAGAAAAGGGTCACCATAACACTTTTAAGGCTCGATGCCTTCAGCAAATCTCTTGTTATTTACAGAGAATAAAAAGGCACAAACTCATTTTCTTAATAAGCTTCTTCAGTTCTTCAAATAGTTCTAAGAAATGCCAAAGGCTTGCCTTAGTTAACAAGTACATAGATAATCCAAAGTACGGCAGTGTCAGCTAAATAGTATTTGATCCCCAAAGATGCCTTAGTGGGATTTTAGCAGCTATAGAAATGTATGAGGTATAAATTTTAGCAATTCTTACAGTTTTGAGTGAGCTAAAAGAGGTTTATATGAATTGAGATAGCTGAATAGAAAAAAAAAAGCCACTGGCTCTAAAAAATGGAAATTTTGTTTTCCATGTGCTAATTGGGCTTCCAGAGGAATACACTATTTTCTTCTTTTAAATTATGTGTAATTTCTCTGAAATAAAGAATATATGGTAATTGTAGAAATTCGAAAACGTAAAAGAAAAAAAATTATCCCTAGTTTTGCTACCCAGAGATAACCATTATTAACAGTTCTTCTTTTCTTTGTTCTGTAAAATTTTTAAAGAATAACTGTAATCATACAGTACATATTAACTGTATAGACCCGAATTAATTATTTTAAATGTCTGGTTTCCTGATTATAAAAGTAATAATTGTATAGAACTTGAAATATACAAATAAAGTGATCAATCTTAAAAATAAATATATATATTTATTAGTTGTAAATATTTCTGCGTACTTGTTCTCAGTTCAGGAATTATACATGCAATTAATATAAGTATGATTTGATGCATGCTAGAGAAATCAGTACTTCCACGATTGCATTAAAACACAGCCATTCCTCTGGAAAATAATTCATATACTAGTTAACAAAGCTATGCCCGTTAGAAAGAAAGGGTATGACCAATTTTGAGGAGAAAAAATTATTAATGTGATTGAGGGGGTTTAGCAGAATATTAAGAGTGAGGCTTTACAACCGAGTGCTAGAAAGGTGCGGTGATTTCAAGAACTGAGAAGCTCAACCTGACACAGTACTTTTGAATATCATTCCATATTTTCCAGCCCCTAATTCATGAGCAGATTGTATGTTGTATGTTTTCCAGCCTTTTGCTTATCTCTTGGTTAGATCTCAAAAAGGACTGTGGAATTGAGAATCAGAGTCAGGCACAAATAGCTTCTCATGTTTATTTAACATCGTAATTCAGCATCTATTATACATAGGATGACCTCCGATTACTGACAGTCATAGTCATACTAGGTTCTTTTAAGAATACAAATGTAAATGATACATGTTTGAGTGCTGCCCTCAAATATCTTACATTCTAGCTAGGGATGTAAAACATGAGTAAAGACAAACCTTATTAATTTTACTTTATATTATACTTTATCGATATAGAGCTATAAGAATTATCTTTATTGTTGAGACAATGCATATTTGGTGTACTGAGTGTTTATACATAAAATACATGGTTTGTTTGAAATCATTTTGAAAAGTTTCAGAATGTAGGACAGCATATGTACTTCACTGATCACACAATATGCATTTCATCATCTGACCTACAGTAGGGATGTGAGTATGAACAATGGGTCGAATCCAAAGGACTACCATGAAGCAGTTACTTCACTCTTCTGATAGTCTTACTTGGAATCCTTTACACTTGGAATAGGAGTTTCCCCTCATTCTGCTTTAACCTATGCACATAGAATCACTGGCTGCATGAAAAGAAGTACCACTTCCATCTTTGGTCCCAATGACGTTAAAAAGTATTATGGAATCTTGTTACCACTTTTTGGGCTTCCTTCTCTTTTTTTAAACAGCCATATTGAGGTACAACTTACATACCATAAAATTCACCCATTTTAAGTATACAGTTCAGTGTTTTAAGTAAATTTACAGATTTGTGCAATCATTACCACAATCCAATTTTAGAACATTTCCATTACTCCAAAAAGATTCTTCTTGCCCATTTGCAGTCAGAATTCCTTCCTACCTTGGGCCCCAGGCAGCCACTAATCTTCTTTCTATCAATTTGCCTTTTCTGAACATTTCATACAAATGGAATTGTAAAATATCTGGCTTCTTTCACTTAGCAAAGGTATAGAAAATAAAATGATAAGCTAAAACTAATCAAAATAATTAATCTGCATTTTCTCATTACTGGCTACTATTTATCTACATGTTTATCATATACCAGAGTAAAGAAATGCCCTCTGCACTCCTACCTGTAGACGTTAATCAGATGATTAACGTCTACTCATTCTTCAAATCCTCAAGCCTTCACTGGCTGCCCCTACCACCATCACGATGTCTCTATTGTATGCTCTCAAAGTAACAATCATATCTTCTTTGAAGCATTTGTCACAGTTATAATTTCATGTTTATATATGTATGATTACTTGATTGGTGTTTATCCCCTACTAAATAGTAAGTTTTATGAAGACAAGGACCATGTCAGTTTTTGCTCAATTTTTTATCTGCTGTTCAGTAAACTGCCTAATACACAGTATGTGCTCAATAGATATTTGTTGAGTAAAATAATAAAGTTGCTAAGCATTTGAAAATCATAATTTTATTAACTCCTAAAATAATTGTATTATTTTTACCTCTAGTTCATAAAGAAAATGAATCATAGGTTAAGTGATTTGCCCAAGACCACATAGCTAATAATTAGCATTGAACCCAAATAGTTTGATTCTCTTAATCACTTTTCAAAACCTAAGCCTTGCTTTTTAATTTTTCCAATGCTTTATAGTACATATCCAATCCAAGTATTAATTGAGTTTACATCTTAAATTAATTTGTTCTTTTTCTTTTTCTGCATTGCCTCTACCTAGGCCCACCTGTATAATAAAGTTATCTTTCAACAATTTAAATTTGCCATACTGTTTCCATTTAAAAAATCTTTAATGGCTATTTAAATCTACAGAATGAAAGTCAAAATTTCTGGGCACAACAAACAAGATCCTCCAAAATCTAGATCTCGCCAACCTACTCCAACCTCATTTCCCAATGGTTCTCTAAATAGTCTGTGTATGAAGTGTATCCAAATACTGAATGGCCCTCAATATTTTGGGCTTTTTTTTAATACTTTCCTGTCTTTGTGTACCCTTTTCCTTCTATCTAGAATTCCTTCTCCCCTTTTTCTGCTCAGTGAGCCTTCCCTTACCTTCATGACGGATTAAAATGTCCTTCCCAAAACCTTCCCTGACTGAATCACTCCTTCCTCTTTGATCCCTCAGGGCACATCTACCTCAGTCTAGAAGATGGCACGAATTATTTCTATACTGAAAGCTGGGGAAGTACTTTCAAGTGTTTCTTTTCAACAGTGAGTGAAAAGTGACTGGTTCTTAGTTGTTGAACACAGTGACTGAACAGATACAGACTTCCAAACTCCATATTCACAATTCAAGTTAAGGCAACTTCCATTACAGGAGCATCATGGGAGTGTCTAATCAGTTATTCAGCAGTTTTGCATACAAGGTGGGACATTTGCCAAGGGGAAGGAGGAGTGGGTTGTCAATGGGCCATATGAAAGATTAAGAGGCAGCAGAAAGTTTTTTCTTCAAAATGTATGTACTAAATAGAAACAACGACCTTGGTATTTTATTATGAAGAAAATTACAATTAATTTCCATGGATTGAGCACATACACCAGAAAACTATTCCAGAATATATTTAAAAAATCTGTGGGATAGCAAATATATATTTGTGGGAGGAATTAATTTGACAGTATCAACTAAACATGGCTTTTTGCTAAGAAGCTGTTTTACACATCTTTTTTCTTTTCCTCAACAGAACAGGCTGCTCTACTATAAGAAAAACAGATTTACAAAATAAAACTATATCTGGTTAGATTTTTACCATGCATTTTCTTTACTACTCCTACCTCCAGATTTCTCCACGGACAATATGCAAATTCAGAAAATATATATATTTACTGCTAAAACCACATAGAATGTTTTAGAAGTACTCACTCCATGAAAGTGCAATATGTAGGTAAGATTTTATGAGGAATTAGTTTTTCTATTATTAATTACATTACCACATATTTCAATAAATGGGAAATATTTATTTTTGGAAAATTACAAAACCACATTAATAACCTTTTTTTTTCTAATGTTGATCACCATGTAAATTTATCATGGAGCTTTTTACAAAGTTTGAATAATGAAATTGTTCTGTATTATTCATTTTTCCTACTGTAGTACCTATAGCACCTATATAGTACTAATACATGTATAGTATACATTAGTTATGATTCAATATGAGTTGAAAAATATTTAAAAACTACCACTTTAATTGTATAATGATTTTGAACAATAATTCACCTTTGCTACTGCTTATCAACCATATAAACATGTAAAAGAGAATGTGTACATTAAAAATTTTATAGTGTATATACTTTTATTAGATAATATCCACATATGGTGAAGAAAGCTAGTAATATGTATTTTCCATCAAAATCAATGAGAAATGTGATACAGCCCCATAAGACCTTCGTCACTGCAATTGCTAGTTAAATGTAAAGTATGTCAGTCCCCCAAATGCCAGGGAGTACGTTTTGGCAGTGCTTTTGTTAACTGTAAATTGTCAATTGAAGCATTCATTATACAGTTTATATTTGTTTCAGATTAGAAACCAGTGTATATATATTTAATTTTAATGTATTTTTATATTATTTGTAATATATTCATATGTATTTCACATAATAGTTCAAAGAAGATACTAAAATTTCTTTCAATAGTTGCATTTATATTTCTATTCCTCATTTCCCCAAATTTTTATTTTTCTTTAAAGATGTTAAATTTACTATTAATTATCGAAATAATATATCAACCAAATTGCTGCATCTTAACACCGCACATATCTCTTAAAAAGTGTGTGGTGTCAGAAATATACTAATATTGTGAATTCACTATTAAAAATGAGAGCCCAAAAAACAATTTAAATTTAGGAGAGTCAAGGATTGTATAAACCAGAACAAAAATAAATATTTCTCGTTAATCTCAATTATTTATCTCTTTATTTATTTTTCCTTGTTAAAATGACAGAGATTTTCTATTAATATTTTTGAGCACAAAATGGAAATCAGATGAATTTAATTTCCTGTAAGGTTATTATATAATGATTTTTTAGCAAGTACATCTATTAGACAACAGTGGAATGCTGAGAGTGAATACAGAGAAACTAGAGAAACAGCACAACTGCCTGAAGATGGGAATAGTTCATTCGCTCAATCAAAATTCAATAACAACAC